>JANQAP020000322.1:96385-117568 GCA_026874005.2 Erythroxylum coriaceum
AGCAAAACACTTTTAAACACTCCTAACCCATTCCAATTTACTATTTTACCCTTCCCATAGGTGAGGGGATGTTACAATTCAAGCCTAAATATACCATAAGAAAGTACCTTACCATTGGATTGTTCAACAACACTTAAAAGAAGTAGAAATCACGTTAATGGCCTTTCCCACAATCGTGGACGACTTCCCACATTCATGGGTTAATCCACCAGAAAAATTCCATCACTTTACTTGCATTTCCCACAATCGTGGGTTATGAAATCTGAAAAATTCCAGCCATTCTCTTCCTAGTTTTCCAAATTTTTAACTCCTACATGTTACATCTAACACTTCTTATACATAATTCATCATTTCTACATCATTTCCTCTTCATTCTCACCTCATTTTCATCTCAATATCATTTATAAAACAACTCATAACCTATAGTTCATCAATCATATAAAAACAGAGCATAAACCTACACATTTCTTCATCAACGTTCAATACTCATTCATCACCATTTTTATGATCATTCTATGTCTAAAACATACCTATAACAATTCATAAATTATTTCTCATCATATACACAAAACAGGACATGAATATACCCATTTCGTCATCCACTTTTTAGCATATATTTAACTCCATTAATATGATCATTCCATCTCCAAACTATCATCAAGAATGTTTCTATTAAACAAACCATGAAGAACAATATGCTACTTACTTGTTTAGCTCTAAAGCCTCTTCAAATCACCATGAAACCCTAGCTTCCAAGCTTTACACGATCATCAATCTTCCAAAGTAGAATAGGCTAGGTTTTTAGTAACAAGATGAAGGCAACATCTTGGAGTAGTTAGTGTTGAAAGATGATAGCAAGGTTCAACATGATGAGGGTGAGAGTGAGATGGTAGTGAGTGAAGAAAATGGAGAACGAAAAATGAAGAAGAGAAGAGTTTGTAGAAATAAGATGAAAGACAATGAAGATAATCTTTCAAGATGTTAATATCGTAAGATAGGTTAAAAGCAAGGTAAATAATGCTTAGTGTCATAACACTTACTACTTAATTAATAATGCTAATGTCTTTTAACTTTATATCCAATATCATTTAATCTCTAGTCCATTTGTCTCCCAATTTCTGAACCAATTGTCACCAATTTTCTATGGTATTTATCAATAAATCCTAATGCCACTTGTCAATTATTTCTATCACCATATATCAACTATTTCTACTACCATTTATCAATTTGTCTTGCCACTTGATATTTTTTCTAGTCCAAAAATACCCATAATTTCATAAATCTCAATAATAACAATTAAATTCTAAATCACCAAATCAAAAAATCAAGACATAACTATTCACAAATTCACATTTCACTTCATAACCATTTTAAATCTTTTATATCCAGAATATGTCAATTGAGTGCATATATATTATTTGCAATGTGTATAAAAATCATAATTCACATGTTTATGATAATGTTATGCATGAGTATGAAATGCATTTCTTAATTTCTCAATACTATTTCTCATATGTAATCGTCTTAGGTTATAACCCTAAGTATGGAGAAACGAGTTATTACAATGGTAATCCCTCTATGAAGTCTATATGAGCATCAACCTAACATTGTTCAAATATAGGGAGAGGTTGTAACATATATGGAGGTGCTTTAGTTTTGCACTTGTTTCTCAAGCAAACTTAACAATGTGAAAAGTAACTCTTCACATCCTTTAAATGGCCTTTCTAATGAAAGAGTGGTTGTAATTTCTTGGAAGTACTTGAATCCCATAATGGCCCTTTGTTGATCCTTCACAAGTTAGATCAATTAGTTGAGTTCTAAGCTATTTATGCCTCCCCACCACTAGTCTTCCTTCTATACGAGTATCTACGATAGCCATTGGATGTTCATCTTACATGAGTATTGCTCCTAGCCCATTCCCTGACAATCTATTTTAATAGTAAAGGGCTTAGAGTAATTTGGAAGAGCCAAAATAGGAGCTAAAGTGAGAGCTACTTTAACTATTTGGAATGCCCTTTCTACCTTTTAATCCCAATTAAAAACATCTTCCTTAAACAAATCAATAGCTAATGGATGTTCATCTTACACAAGTATTGCTCCTAGCCCATTCCCTGACAATCTATTTCAATAGTAAAGGGCTTAGAGTAGTTTGGAAGAGACAAAATAAGAGCTAAAGTGAGAGCCAGTTTAAGTGTTTGGAATGCCCTTTCTACCTTTTAATTCCAATTAAAAACATCTTCCTTAAGCAAATTAGACAAAGGTATGCTTATGGTGCCAAGGTGTTTGATGAATCTTTTATAGTACCATGCTACCCTAAGAAACCTCTTAACTCCTTCATATTATTGGGGACTAATGACCAGACGATCGTCTCCATCTTCCTTAGATTAGTTGCCACCCCTTCCCAGAGGTAATATTTCTTAAGTATTCAATATTGTTTGTCGTAAAAATACATGTGTTTTCTTAGCTACAAATTGATTTTGAGCTAAGAAGTTGATGGTATTCTTGAGGTGTTATAAGTGATCCTCAAATGTCGAGTTGTAAATCAAAATATCATCAAAGAATAATAAGAGAAATCTCCTTATGTGAGTTATAAACATGTCATTAATCATGTTTTAAAAAGTGGAAGGGCATTGGTAAACCCAAATGGCATCACTAGGAATTTGTAATTCTCATTATGTGTTCTAAAGGATATCTTTGGGATGTTAGGGGGAAGCATGTGAATTGGGTGATACGCTAACCTTAAATCGAGCTTTGAGAACTAGGTAGCACCATAAAGCTCGTCTAAGCGTTCATCAATCACATGAAAGAGAAACTTATCTTTCATTGTATACTTGTTAGCTCCTTATAATTAACACATATACACCAAAAATAATCCTTCTTCTTAACTAATACCACCAAGGATGCAAAGGGCTTGTTGCATTATTGAATTACTCCTTGCCTCAATATATCTGGGACCATTTCTTCAATTTTGTATTTTTATAAGCTACCATATTGATATAGTCACACATTAAAAGGTTTTGTCCCTTTCTGGAGTTCAATTCTATAACCTTTATGTCTGTATGGTGGTAAGCCTTTTGGTTTAACAAATATAAAAGCATATTCATCTAATAGACTCTCGAACTCTACCTATTGTTACTCCTCCATATTGACACCATTGACAGTCAATTTATGGAAGTGTTGTTCTAATGATTGATGAAGTTTAAACATGCACCATTGACTACTACTCTGTGGTTTAGCCAGTAATCTCTTTAACTTCTTGCTCTTAATAAACTTAGGGTATCTAGGGATTCCCCTCTTTTAAGAATACTTATTTCCCCTTCCGATTAAATTGAATGGTTTGTCTCCTAAAGTTGTATAAAACCTCATTAAAGGTAGCTTACCATTAAACTCCTAGGACCATATCATAACCACCTAGTGGCAATATTAAAGCATGAGTGACAAAAGAGATACCTTGTAGTTGCCATTAAAAAACCTCACACATTTGCTCATAAGATAATTGAGCACCTCCTCCTACTGCCAATTTGACATTATCAACAAATGAAAGCTAGTAAGTTCCCTTTTACATCACTTTGACATCTATAAATTATAAGTGCTATTGTTATCTATTAAGATTTGGATTTTCCTTCCCTTATGTAACCCAACATTATCATTTGTTTGTATTCTCCCATAGGTACCCTTGACATAGCTTTTAAGGAGACCATATGAGATTTCTTTTTAGTTTCCTTAATTTTCATTCCTATTTCCTCAGTTGACTTCTTACAGTTATGTCCTGTGGTATATCTCTTGTCATATTGAAAAACATCACTTTGGTCCTCTTCTCCTCAAGCTCCTTGCTATGTAATTGATGCTGCTATTTTTGTTAAGGTTTACGGTATTTATCATGGTTAGGTAAGGTTAATGAACTTGTCTAGTTGTGTGTTTTGCTATGTGTTACTACAACAGATAGTGGTGACGAAATAGGAGGGGTTGTTTTATATGAAAATTTGTTGGTGGGGTAACATACAGAAGCAATTACCTTATGCTTCTTAGCCACCATATAGGCTTACAACAAGTTTTATGGATTCATCATCTTGACTGATAATTTGAATTCTAGTTTAAACCATTTTAGGGAAAAACAGTCAAGTAAGCTTCAAAAAATTGAAAACAATGGAGTACCTATCAAATGATGCGTAGTAGATCCTAATGCTGTCTGTTTGTTGAAGCATTTTTAAGCCCCTTACTAGATCAACAAAGGCTTCCTCCAAACCTTTAGGTAATGGATACTTTGTACTTGCTACATGAAGGCTCTTATAATGTTAGTTGATGCTTCAAGAAGAGTTGATGCCATTCTACTACTAACCTTTCCTTGTGAACTCTAGCGACTCTAACTTTTCGTGTAGGGGTTATATCTAGGATAAAAAGCTATTCTTCTATGAAAATCCAAACATGTATGCTGGAACCATCAAACGTGGGAAACTCCACCTTACCTTGTGATAGTAGTGATTTATTTATATTTTTAGTCATATATTTAGAGCATTTGCTTCATTATTTGAGTATTTTTATTGAAATTTAGCATTAGTTAATATTTTTCTAGGTTTAATTCACTCACTTAGAGCACAAAGGAACATATTCAAACAAGTTTGAAGTAATTTTAAGCTATTTTGTTTGAGTTATGGAGTATAGGACATCAACATGGCCGTGTTGGAGAGTTTTACAATGTGTTGAGTGTTTCTTGCAGAACACGCCCATATTGGCTGGGATTAAACCTGTGTTGAATAGTGAGAATGGCATGTTAACGGTACACATTTATGTATATGAAGCTCTAGAAAGTATCACGCGTCTATTTAAAGAACACAGTCATCGACACATCTATTTTAATGTCCGTGTATCTCCCTGAATTCAAAATTTGAATTTTAAAAGATAAGATTAAGTGACAAAAGATACAGGAGGCTTAGGAAATGTAAGGAAAAAGCTTATAACGATAAAAAGCAAAAGAAACAACAAAAAAAATCACTTTAAAGAATATTTTCATAATCTGGAGCGAAGTTTTTGAAGATTTTAATGATTTCAATAATGTCATCCTCAATTTTTAGCTTATTCTTTACTTTTGGTATTTTGTTTTCTATGATTATGAGCTAAATTCTTTTTGATATTGGATTCGATGAATCCTAGGATGGATCTTAGAGAGACTTTAATTTAATTTAATTTTTTCTTTAGTTTCTTTGAGATTCAATAATGTGTTCTTATGTATTCGTGAATTAATATCATCGATATGTTAATTCATGTTTGATTTTATAAATTGAGATTGAGAAGTTCAATATATGAATAGATGTAACATAATTGAAAGGAGTTACATGTAAACCTAGAGATGTGTCAACATAAATCTTCTATATTAGGGTCAAACCTAATAGTCAAATTTATAAATCAACTAATGCAATTCAAGAGATTTCAATTAGAAAGAGATTTCAATTAATCATACTAGGGTAAGGTGTTAATAATCTTGAGAAACTTGTTAGCGTAATTCAGGAATTTTGACGATCCATTGAACTTGAGAAGTAATTGATTAGTGAAATGATGATTGCATGAGGCTTCCTAGGGGGATTCAAACTATTGGTTGATTTTACTCTTTTTTACTATTCTAGTTCTTGATTGTGGACTTGTCCTTAGTTTATTTTCTTTTATTTTAAATATGAATTATCACTATCACCTAAATTGTAGGTTAGATAATAGGAAAAGAGTTATTACTGGTACTTATAGTCTCTATAAGATCGAAACTTGTACTTTTAGACTTACACTATAGAACCATAGGTGCACTTGCCTTAAACAGTCTATAGAATAACGAAATTAAGTTATATACATTGCATACAAGTCCACCAATTTTTCAGCATCATTGCCAAGGACTAGGATATTAGGAAAGCTTCATTGTTATTAACCTAACCATTTATTTCCTTTGCATTCATTTATTTTCTTTTGATATTTAAGATTTGATCAATAATAATCCTTTTTCTTATTTCTTTTTAGAAGTTGCACTTATTTACGATCCAAATTAATCCACGGAGCTAGTTGAGGGAGATCTAAAATCAAAAGAACATCTTGCAAAACCTTAGAATTAGACGTAGAAAAAGTGAAGAAGAGTGGAAGTGAGAATTTGCGAACACATAAACAAAACTATAGTGAAAAAAACCAAACCTTATATAGATCGTATAATAGTTCATTCAATTTGATGAAGTAAAACATGAGGATCTAAATGCTCACATTGTCATTTTTGTAGAGATTTACAACACTTTCAAGATAAATAGGGCCACTAATGATGTAGTTAGACTAAGGTTATTTCCTTTCTCATTAAGAAATCGAGCCAACTAGTGGCTAAACTCTCTTCCTAAATGATCGATCACGACTTCGGACCAAATAGAGGAGAAATTTTTAACGAATTACTTCCCACTAGCCAAGATGAAGACGATGAGGAATGACATCTCTTCCTATGCCCAAATTGAATTAGAGAATTTAAATGATACATGGGAGAGATTCAAGGATTTACTGAGAAGATGCCCACATCATGGTCTTCTTGTTTGGTTATATATTCATACAATTTATAATGTTTAAATTCTTTAACTAGTCAGATGATAGATGTTGCAGTTGGAGGAACCCTAAATAGCAAGATACCTAAAGCAGCTTATGAGTTGAAGAGAAGGATATGAATACCAATTATGGAATTCAATTAGAGCTAAACTTAATAAGATGGTTAGAGTTCATAATGTAGATGCAGCTACAACTTTAGTAGTTTAAGTAAAAACTTTTAGTAAGAAGATTAGTGGATTTTTGGTCACACAGTAAACATCTTAGATGATGTTGTATGAATTATATGGAGGAGGAGATACAGTACAAGATTGTCAAGCCATTAAGGCTGCAGCAAAAATAGTCGAACATGTTGATTAGATGGGTAATATGCCTCGACCTTAAAATAACCTATATAAGAACACTTACAACCTATTTATGGCTATTTATGATATAGTCATAAATAGAGTGAGACAGGCCATCAAACTCTTAAGAAAATATGATTGAGAAAAGTAGTCATTCATCTCTTACCATTACTGTAGGGATCCAACTACCTTATAGGGGACCATGGAAAATCAGGAGAAAGGTAAATAGATGAGTGTTATAGTGAAGGATATTGAATTTCATAAGATCGAGAAATCATTTACATCTGGTTAGATCTTATTGAAAAAAAGGTTCTTACTTAAAAGAATACAACTGACATATTGACTAAGCTAGTGACCAAAGAGCAATTCAAGCAATACTTAAACTTGATTAATATCTAAGAGCGTTAGACATGGTTACAATCTGTCTTATAAAGGGTATATTCACTAAGGTGGAGATCATTATGTACAGATCATATGTATGGGTATAGTCTTAGATTGTTTTAGAAAGAATGCAAGTGTTGTCTTATAAGTCTTTAGGCGAACACAAATTTGAACGTAGGCATGGCCCAAAGCATATTAAATTTTATAAATTTGAGGTAAAAACAAGAGCGGAAGATACAAATTTATGAGTGTGATAGACGTGTTACTTTAAAAGACACGATTTTGATACGATTATGTTATAAGCCATGTTCAAATGCATAGAGAAGTAATAGAATCCAATGTTTGGGAACAACAATGTGGATCAACTTTTGTCTTGTTTTGGAACTAAACAATAAGATCTATAGGTTGGGATACGACTATAAAAAACCTTATTTAGAAACAAAATTTTAGTGGAATATAAACTCTAAGAGGATTTTAGGACTTGCTAGAGTCATGGTTAAATTTGTTTAAGTTTGGTAAGACGTAAGTTGAATAGAACTCTACCAAAAAGAGTTTACAATTAACTACAACTATACAAACTTATTACATATAAAGGACAATTGTAATATTCATCAACTGTAGCATTTTAATTAATCAATAAACATCAATTATGCTCAACTCTTGAGAATGTGGGTATACCTAATTAACCCAACTTGATTAAAATCTTCTTGTGTTCTTATTGGTTCTTGTTAGTTTCTTTTTTATATGCAAATCTATTATTATTGTATATATCTTATTTCTCAACCATAACTCTTTAAAAAATCTCAAAATTGATAGAGTCAAAATTTATTCCAGATTACCCACATTTAAAGTTACTTGCGTAATATCTTAAACAATAAGGACACTAAAGGATAGAAACTATTATAGATGAATGAGCAACAATACTTACGAGAAGCTTCAAAGTAAGAGGAAACAAACTAGCACAAATAACAACATGTTAAAGAGTCACTTATTTAAATGCCATTTTTAATTCTTAAGTTATTGAATAATAAACTTTATTACATGTCTTATGTTTATTGTTTAATTCTTAAGTTGTTGAATAACAAAGTTTATTATATGTCTTGTGTTTAGAAGTCATTTCTATTTTCATTTGTATGTAACTATTGTGCAACAAATACTTCTCAAGTAATAACATAGTCAAATATTTCTCTTTATCTAAATTATCTCTTTTCTTTCGTCTTGATTTTTATTCAATTGAAATATGAATAGGTTCAATTAGAAAATGTGATTTATCAAAATATACACTTGCTATTCATCACCCTTCAAACATTACCCAACTCTACAATCTCCATTTAATTAATGTTCACCAAATCCAAAATTTACGCCTAATTCATAAATGAAACATTACCTTTTGCATTGCACACCTTGAAGAAGACCAAATATGTGAAGAATTAGATTTTGTCCTTACCTATAATGAATCAATTAAAGGGTTTAAGGTCTAAGCCATTGTTTGTAACAAAATGAAGAGGAACCTCCCATATGGGCTTTATGCTTTATAACTATTGAAATTCGTAAGTTTGATAAAATGGATTAGGCTACTTCACTCAACCAAATGAAAGTCAATTACCATAGAAAGTTAACTACTTAACCATGACACTATCTTTTCCATTCCTTATGCAAGTTACTCAATACTTAATTTTTATTAATTGTGTTGTCATTTTTGCTAATGTCATATTTAATTACTCTTCAAGTGTGTTCAAGTGGTGAAGTTAGTCTCTCTGAAAGCCTTTTAACTTAAGAGATTGAAGGTTAAGTGGTAATGAGAGGATTATAGCTCACCTCAATTTTGAAGATGATGGTTACAACTTACCTCAATTTTGAAGATGACGGTTATCGAGGAGTGGAGACATATTGGAGCTTACAAATGTTACTTGGATTGAATCCTTCACTTAACTCTAAGATATTGACTCGTCAAATAGTTATTTCAAAACACGTAATTTTTAAATTATTGTATACTATACAATAATTTATCCAGTACACACTCAAAGGGTATCAATTGTGAGTTTCATACATATAAAAAATGCCACGTTTAATTACACATAATTTTAGGAATCAAGAGCAAACATCACGCATAAAATTAAATTTTGATTTTAATTTCTCAATTTCTTCTTATAGAAGGTGTATATATATATATATATATACTATTGGGGTTACATTAAGCTACTATTTCTTAATTAAAAAAAGAAATAATCGAATATAGAGAGTACTAGCCTGACTGATTTAAATTGTAACGTTCCATCTTCTTTAAAGACTTGTCTATATGGCTAATAGTAGGAAAACTCTGCTGAAGATGAAAAAGATATTTCCATGTTTCCTTTTTAGTTATGAAGTCAAAGCGTTGGAATAAAACTTATGTGACAACCTTGTTTTGATGTTTAATCATCCCAGTCCAAAATTGCAAATGAGTGCTTGTTCATAGTGGTCAATAATGGAGATAGGTTAGTAGATGTAAGAGCAGATTAGGGAACATGTTTCTTAAATCGAAGAGTAGATTAGGGAACATGTTTCTTAAATCATGAGATGTAAAAGGCATTTTGAATTAAGTATGTTAGTTGGAAACTGCAATTGATAACAACTTTTCTTATTGTGTTGATGATATTGAATGGACCATAGAAAAGGATGCCACTTTTTGATTACTTCCGGGAATAACGGAGTTATATGTATGATTGAAACTTTAAGTACACTTATCATAAGATTGATAACTCCTTCCCTGTTAACTTCTCGTTTCTTCCTCAATTAAGCCCTTCTTAAATGAAATTACAATACCTTAAAAAAAACTTCTTGATCTACGATTAGTTTTTTTTTTAAAAAACTCTAGGGAAAGCTAGTACAACCTTACAATGAGATCTAATTCATAGGTTGACTATCATCTTACAACATGATTGGAATAAAAAGAAGGGGTGAAACATTACAAATCAAATGCAAAACCAAAACAACATATTAGTCATAGGTTCCACCTATTCTTTATATCAGGAGAGAGTAGATTGTGTACATTTTTAGCAATTATAACAGTTCTAATCCAGTTCAAAATTCTGTCAGCTAGTTGGTACTTGTCTTCTTCAACTCTCTTATATAATCTATTGTTTCTTGCTTTCCAAAGTGTGTAAATAGTGGTGGTGAATGCTACTTTGAGTAAGATTTCATTCTAGATCTGGTGTGATCGATTAACCACTTCAAAGCTTCCTCCTATTCTCATATGTGATTAACCATAGCAAGCATGGGTTAGATTATGCTCCATACTGCTTTAAAATAACTGTATAGAAAAAATAGGGCTTAAATGATTCAACATGTGTATTATGTAGGGAGGCTGAAGAAGATAGAAACCATTCTGTTTTTGGTCCTCAACCTATTTTTACTCACAAGTCAAGTGATTATTGAGGTTTTAGTATTTAGAGTGTTTTTCTATAGGAGATTATGCCAAGAGAATTCTGTTGATCTGCTAGTAAGAATTCTGTGACAAGAATCATTTTTGAACCTTCCATTCAGGTCAGGAGTTCAGATGATGATATCTTCTCTATTCCCTTCAATCAGTTTAGGTAAATGTTCAGCAAGTGTAGAGAAACCTCTAAAGTTGCCATAATAGTCACTATTTTGGATTAAAGATGATAGTTTGGAATCCATAGGAATTTTGTTCCTCAATTGAATAATCACATATCTTTGTATAAGAGGGCTTGAATCTGACCAATTGTTGAACCAAACTCATGTATTTTCACCATTTCTTAACTTGTGTTTCATTCCGGGGTAGATCATACTTTTCAAATTCAGCAATTGATTAAAGATCCAAGAAAGTTCTCTTGTGTTTGTAATCTACCAGTACTTTTAAATCACTTAAACTTGAATGGGAGGAGGAAATCCATATGATACGTTGAAAAGAGACATATTGATGGTTGAGTGATGATTTATGTTATGACAACAATCCTCTACAAAAGCCGTTGGTACCATCTAGGAATGGTTCTCGCATGTCATACATTGAAGATAAGTTTCAAGGGTCCTATTAATTGCCTTTAAATGTCCATTTGTTTGAGGGCAGTAGGCAAAAGACATAAGCAACACCATTCTTTGTAGTTAAAGAATTCTTACAAAAAGGTGTTGATGAAAATTGGGTCTCTATTGTTCGAAATTCCATGCAACCTGTACACTTGTGTAAGTTATAAATATAGACAACGAAGTGCAATGAGTTGACCATATCTAATGAATCGATATAACACCACCATAATAACAAAATAACCATTAGATTTAGTAAGTCCCTTAATAAAATATGTATTCACATCTTTCCAACATTAATGGTTACGTATTGCCAAAGGTTGTACTAATCTACGGGAAGTAGTAGTTACTTGATATTGCTTAAATAAAAGTTTACACATCCCCTTAAATATGTTTGTAATAAAATAAAGTCTTTGTGAGCCTTCATATACTAATGCAACTAATTTGGTTCTCAATTAAGAAGACTGCCACCATTCGCCTTGCCTTCTAACTTAGTACCTCCTTCCACTCATATATATATTAAAATGTTGGATTCCTTCTTTGACTTAGATAAAAATAGTGTATGCATCTTAACTTGCTTTGAATTTAGAAAGTAGGCTAGTTTATATGCTAGAATAACTATATAAATAGCAACTCCACTATTATCATCCTTGACTTTAACTTGATAATGACTTTTTTTCCTTACATTATCTATATGTATTTTGATATGATCGTAACCTGCACATTGAGTCTAACTTAAAATACTAGCTTGAACTATATAATTCATCTGTAAGCTCTTTTATTAAAGATGTGAGAAATTTATACTTAATAACAAGTCAATACATCCTCAAATTATTGTACTTCTTTTTAACTAACGCCTAGGTCTGATTTTGAGCAAGGGCAGATAGGACACTTTCCTAAGGGCCTCTCTTATGAAAAATGAAATAGGACTCATTCTTCACTTTTGAGCATCATAAAGAGCAACAAAAAAGGCCACTATTTTGTCTCATTTTTTTTCCTTTATGAGAGCCCACTTTTGACTCTCATAAAGAACAAAAAGAGGTAAAATAAAAGCCTCTTTTTTACTTTACCCAGAGCCTATAAAATGTTAAGAATAGGCTTGCTAACGCTAGAGGGGAATAGTAAGAACTATCACTATTTTGAATAAAGCCTTATCCCAATAGTTCATGCACCAGACCCTCTTTTATGTCTTTATGAATCTTGGGATATTTATAGGGTCTTACATTAACATCTTTAACTCCTCCTTTAAAAGGAATCTTGTGATTAATACTTGTCGATGGTGGAAGTTGATATGGTTCCTTTATGATTGTTCCAATTCAACTAATAACCATGTGATTTCGTCATTCTGTTCTTTCATCATTGAGACTCTAATGGAAAGGTTAATTGAACCATGCACAAATGAGTAGTGGCTTCAGGGTCAGGGTGGTTTGAAGTTCTTTGTAGTCCATTTTTGACATCAGCTTCATCTCTTTGTCTGGTCCCCTTCGATAGAACCTGCTAGCGCTTCCATTAAACAGCATAATCCTCTTCTTGAAGTTGTATAGAATATCGTCTAAGGTGGCCAATCGTTGTGCTGCAAGTTCTCACGTTAGGAATTACCAATGCATCAGTTATAAAAGGTAGTCCTTGAAGAGTCTATTCAAGTCGCTTATGAAGGTTAGTACAAGGAAACTATAAGCATCCACCCACCATGACCTTAAGTGGATTGATCTCTGTTAGCTTCCATTTACCTTTTATCACCGTTGATTTGTCTATAGAATTGTCGGTGCTCCCGTTATTAATAAGTAATGGTCTTTTTGTAATGCCTGAGTGCTCTAATTTGCTTAAACTCATCCAGATATTTGCTTGAAGAGATATTAGAGGTTCTTTTTGAGCTGCCCAAATTACTATCGCTAATCTCTTAAAGAACCTATTTCTTCCATTACAAACAAATAGCATCGATTGCTTCTTGGTCAATTGTTGGGAAATAGGCTTAATTTAAGTGTTCTAGGGTTTAAAGCTTAACAGGTAGCTTAATTTCAGGCTATTCCTAAAGTAACAATTTATTGGAACATCTTTCAAAGACAACAAAATAAACTTTTATTAAAACAATTTGTTGTAGTTCTTTTAATTCTCTAACTGAGCTGTCTCTCCAAATCGCAACTTCATGGCCTAAACTGGTCTCCTATGTTGTAGACCTACTCCTCAAATCGTAAAGGCCACGTGTATGTATTCATTTAATCTAGCATTTCCTATACACGAAGCCAAAAATACATCCATCGTTACACTTATCTCTATTGCTTTAGGACTAGAAATCTACAAACTTTCATCGTCTCTTATGCATTTTATTCTAATCCCATCATAACATAAATTTTTTTGGTCTCATTTCAACTCAAGCTTTAACCTTGTCTTGCAGCAAACACAAAGAAAACAAGAGATCGGCTTTTCAATTTAGTGGAATCTATTTAGTTTTGACCGAAAACATGTAGTCTGGTTAGTGGAACACAGTTGGTTCGAATGATTACTGGTTAGAAAGAAAGCAACGACAATGATTATCTCATTCTCCTGTTCATATCCACTTGCTCCTGGAGTTCTGTAATTTAGAAAAATGAAGATTCCTTCCAATTACGAGCTTATTTTTATAATGTTCTTCCGCATTTGGTGTGCACCTTGACTCTGTTTGTAGTTTATCCTTAACAAGTTCTTGACTTGATAATTCAGATGCAATGATCAGTTCAGCTGCATTAACAAGAAGCATGGTAGTCATGAATCCACTGTATTATTCGAATAGATAATCCGATCTCACCAAGCATAAGCCTTTCTTCTATTTTGTAAAGGGGCATGCTTCATTATGGTCATAGAGCGCATCCCAGAGAGCAGCAGGTCAACTTTAAATCCGTGAAATTGTGATGGCAGATAGCTCAAACAATCAAGGACACCTTGCGACTCATTCCATCTGATTATTCTGTAATCCACAACTCCTTATATTAATGACGGCTTCTTTGTACAACAGACGATTCTTGTTGGCCTCTACTTCATCATCTTCAAAAGTATTCTTCAAAATAACATCAAATGCAAGCTGAACATAGGACTTAATAAGGGAGAAAGGTACATGCTTTTCATCTCCTACTAATGAGAACAAGGATAACAATGTGAAAAGGGGGCGTAAGGTTAAGAACAATTATAACGTTTCTCAATTTAATCCTAAATTTATAACATAACTCAGTATTCAACTGATATTTTGTATTTACATCTTATTTTTCGATCAATACGGTTGGATAATTCAAACACTGACGTCATGATCACGACACTAAATCTTACATGCTTCAAATAGTCTTTTCAAATCCTTTTAATTCTTGACTGCGTGTGTCCTCCACCGTTGCCACTATAAACTAGAAAGGATGCTTTGATACTAAATGATATTACAATTTTAGGGTCTAAGAGTAAACATAATACATAATGTCTAAGAGAACTAAATTTAAGCAAACAATTAGGAAAAACACATTAGATAAAGCATTTAAGTAGTGTAACTCTATACTTGAATGGTATTAAATTAATGAGATTTAGTAGCTATCAACTACAAACATGAAAAATTAGCAGTCAATGTTCTTTTTTTATTAACTTCATCACTTCAAATAAAAAAAGTAGATGTTAGTACAAGAGTGAACTCTAAGCTGGTAACTAAACATAAGAAAAGCCTTAGTACAATTATTTTCATCATGCTCATCAACCTAAAAAAGACAACGCCGGAGTACATTGTAATCTAGCTACAGCCTAATGAATTAATCACATATGTACTTCCTAAACTTGCTAGGACATACTTGTTTAAATCATACAGAAACAAGATCCAGCACTAAAAGAAACAGGCGTCGTTCCTGGTAATCTGGAACCAGGTGACAAGGTGCATCAAATCTTCCGCTATCAAGAGATCATGACTGCAAGTTGTATCTAATGTCAAATCCTTTGCTATTTACAAGTTGAAACACAGAATAGTGTGCGTCCATAAATTCCCCAATCTCCCCCAGTTAGCAGGGAAGCAGATCACAGCTTCTAATCAAAATTAGATTGAATGTCGAGGTCTGTATCTGAAGGATTAGTAAGCTCAACCGGTGGTTCCTGTAAATATCATCACAGTTTCCGTGATATTTTTAATATTCTGATGCATATCATTTATTGATAGCTTATAGACACTCATGACAAGATAGGTTGAATAAAAAGAGATTCTGTCGAACTATATTCAACATATATTTAGAAGTAACTCTCCTTATCTACAATCATGAACCTAATTTCGTAAGTACAATAACTCTGAACCTAATTAATTTGCGCCAAACCAACGTAACCAGAGATGCTGAATGAAGGTTATATGGTATGAAACACATTTAACAGAATGCCAACTGAGTTCAGAACTCATGATGTGAAATCAAGGATCAGAAGCATACTTCTTGATTTAGATTGGAGGGATTCTTGGAACCTTCACTAACAACCTTCGAAGGATATTCAGAAGTTCCCTGTAAATCCCAGAAATTAACTTAAGAGGACCAATTCCTCACTTTGGTAACAAGAAAATTGCAACGGGTAGGAAAAGTCTAGTACCTGCTCGTCCTGTTGGCCAGAGATTTCTCCTTCCATGATTGAAGGTTTGACATCGATAGGAGTTCCCTGCAGATCTCATAAAAGATTATATAGTGAGATCAATCACAGCACCGACACCAGAGACTGAACTATAAGCACTGAGGAATTCATTAATAATTAAAACCATAAGACTTAACATGGAGAACAACAACAACCATAAGTTCTGTCAATCAAAAGTAGTTCATGGAAAGCCATGACATATTGAAACCTAGTCCCATACGAAAATAGCGACAACATAATCAAGTTAAGATAATGGCACTGCAATGTTTAAATAGAAAATCACGATTCATCCAAGTAGCAATAGGAACTGAAGAAAGAACCATAAAGGAAAACTTGTAGCTATTACTCGTGACACATACAGGTTCAATTTGATCCAGAGGAAGGTTTCTTCCACCTTTACTCAGATCCCTTAGTGTTCCCTACACATTCAGCAACAGAAAATCAGGTTAGGGGAAACACAGAACTACATAAATCAGAAATTAAAAAGAAGATCAATCCAAAGCCTGTAGAAATGAATCATATGACAGAATTTAGAAGTTCTAAATCTGCACATGTTATCCTTTACATTTAGAAGAAACAAACTAACAAAACGTCAACAAGTGTCTTTAACCCGAAATTTGGTTCTGTTTAAAAATCATGTGGTTTTCAAAGGTGGATGACATACATTAAAATCCATTATGGTTGAAAAACGTTAGACCCTCAAAAGAGCAAGAGCATTTTAGTTGAAAAAAGTACTCCACAGTTTACAAGTTCATTATAAAAAGGACCAAATATTAAGTTAGATAGTTACTTTGAGCAGGAAAAATAAAGTCTCTGTCACTAGTACCTTGAATGAGCACAAAGAATTGGCTTGCACAGATAACCAAGTTATGGACAAGATCCAAGTATAAAAACTAGCAACTTTCTTTTGAAAGACCATAAAAGCAAGGAGATAAAATATTCATTCGCACATTTTCTTGAATCCAATTCAGAAATACTTAAAATTTCTGTGATTATTAGTTTGTGAGTTCTGGCAAACAGCAAATGCAACTCAAACAGCTTCTCCTACCACCATACCTAAGTATATAATCCCTTCAGGTTGGTGCTAAAGTTATCACAACGTCATGTAGATAACACCATCGCTGAATGTTACAGGAAAACTAGTTTGAATCCTAAAGAAACGAACCTTGTTTGCCCACATGAGACCACATGCATTACATAAAGTTCTTGGCCCCGACGGTCCACGACGCATCGCCGGCGTATTACTTTCACTAACACCACAATGTTGGCATCTTCGAATACTAGAAAATATTGCAGAGACAGAAAGAAAATCACTAAGAAGTAACATCTCATCAAAATAGAAAATTTTTCTAACAGATATCACCAAACTTATTAAGTCAAACAAAATTATTGTGTCAACATAAGATATCATGACTAAAATTCCTACACAGTGCAAAACGGCCAAATCCAGACTAGGCTAACAACTCACACAGTTTCCAGAATAGAAGTGCCATCTTGAGGGCAACCTTGGGGAGAATCCCAACTTGAAACACCTGAACTTTCTTTCAAAGATGCAAACTGCCCATTCCTTCTATGCATCCTGATGTGGAAAAAAAAACATGGAAGGAAAAGTTGTCAGCTTAAAGGAACTTGAATTTAGCAGATTCAAAGTTCCAGCACAGTCCCAGAAAACCCTTAAAAAAGGTCTAGTTACTCCAACATATCCTTGCAGCTGCCAAATGTAGGCATAAAATAGATGTTATTAGAAACATTCAAGAGAAAACACTGACATCAAATATCTTGTCATTTTTCACTTTTTGAAAGATTTTAGCGTTGCAGTGCACTATCTCTTTTACCCACCCAATAGCCTACATACACTAATAGGGTAAAAGCTCTTAGTCTTGACTATTCAAAGTCAAGATGAAATATTCCTAGCCAAGATGAAATATTCCTATCTCGGATGTCTACAAAATAGGAATGGAGTCAAGGATCAAGCTCCCAATTTCTCAGTTTCCCAGAAGGTTACTAGGCCATTGGAAAAATAATAAATGAGATAGTTGTGAATGCCTAGTACCTCTGTGCCACCTCTTTTCTTACAGCGTATCTTATCTTTTTGTCAAAACATCTCTCCTTACGTTTCTCACGGAACCTAACAAGAGAGGCTATTCTTCGTGATAAGCTTGAAGGCTTTGGACTATCACTTATCCCCTGCAAGTAGAGAAAAGAAAACTTATTATATAACCTAATAAGAACAGACGTTAATCACATTAAAAACTCATCTTATGATTTACCCGGTTATTTTGATCACATTGCATATCGATAGTCGGCACTCTAGTGGGGACGTCCTGTCCTCCCAAAAGCAAAAGCACTGCTTTCACCTGCTTGTCAAGTACAAGCATAAGACGCTTTCAACAACTTGATGTTCTATAAACTCAAGGGCAACTGAGCTCTTGAAGAAAAGAATTAGCAAAAATGTGTTCTGCTTCAACATTTGTACAGTACATGAAGTCAAACACCTATCTTCTATGATTAACACAAGACAATTTCAATAAGCTCCAAAGAGCAGACTATAAGTAAAACAAGCAATCCAAAAACTAATCCCTGACGATGCGGGGGGAGAAAGAAAAAAACACATGAAAAAATTTGCAATATATCAAATAAAAAGTAAACAAAACCAAAACAAAGCAAAAGCAGACCTTTTCAGGAGTAACAGCACGGAAAACATAAACCTCTCCTTCGAAAGAGAGAGTCAGTTCACCCGTCCTCGACGTCATAACTACTCCACCTCCAACATGATGCTCCGCCACGTTCACAGGGGCCGAATTATCCTCTAAATCATCCATAGTGTCTCCATCTTCGAACGGGCCGTCGTCGTCGATCAGTATCTGCGGCGTCGCGTGGTCGTTGTAAGGACGTGACTGTAGTGGCTGTGGATTCGCAGCCGCCATTTCCCAACACCTCCTCTAACCTCACCGACCGTCGCTCAATTTTAAAATAACCCTCAGCTAAAGACGCTTTTCAGCTACCTGTTTCATTGGAGAGGAGACGACACATGTTTTTCTCCCCTTCTTTCTTCACTTAAAATAAGTATTTTGGAGTTGCAAGTGTTTAAACTTTAACGTAGCTTAAGAAGCTTCCAAAATACAAGAAGAGAGAGAGAGAGAGGGAGGTAACTTGTGTTTCCTTGAAGAGGTTCAATTTGGGTTAAGTAAAATTTTATTTTTTTTCCATATATTTCCGACAGTCTACATTTATATATGCCGAAAAAAGTAAAATAAAACATGTGAGATAATGGTATGTAGCGTAATGCGAGTGCACACTGGAGATGCAGGATATAGAGGTGGACCTATTGGTTTTCAATGGCTGTGATGATGTGATGGGTGGGGTCTCCTCTTGGATGATGGTTCACGGGGAATACGTGGAATACAGCCACAGTGATTGTTGATGTGATAATGGCACTGATGTGTGTGGAACCACCAGACGGTGGAGGTCGACGTCCGTCGGATGATGATCTCATGGCTGCTGGTGACGACGTCAGGTGTGTGGTGGTTGCCACTTTCAAATGTTGATGTTATATGCATATAAAGATGTCAAAACCCGCCCGCTCAGCCTAATTTTGGCCCGAATTGATTAAATTATAGGTGGGACACGAGTCAAAAGTCAGTCCAATTTGTGACTCGACCGTTATTTAAAAAATGACATTTTTTGTCAAAAAAATGTCATTTTTTAAAGTTTTCTAAAAAAATATTACAAGCTGGGTTGGTCCGGTCAGCCTGTAATAAGGTCGAGTTACGAGTTGACTCATTCTGATCTATCGGGTGATAAGTCACCATAGGCCAAAGTCAGGCCAAGAGCAACCCGAATTGACCTGAATCATTGACATCTCTATATGTAAATTAGTGCTACAGGGTCGAAATGACAAAGTGGGACAGTTTGGTAGAGACTTTGTTTTGTGGCGTATTAATTGACCGAAATTGGATCAAGTGATGATGTACTTGGAAGGATTTGAATATACTGTAACTTTAGTTCTGGGCCCCAATTTACATGATGTCACTCCACGTTTAATCACATCTTCATTTGAACAGAAACTTTCAACACACTTGTGATGAAACAAAAGATATCGAGTTTGATTTAAATTACACCAAATTATTTTTATTTCAAAATTAAAGTCATTTATTAGAGTACGTAAATACTACGTAGACTAAAAATTTTAAGTTTACATATTAATATAAATGTTAAATTTACCAAATACAAAGTATGTGATACATGATTGTTGTTTTAAAAATTACTAATGTTTTAAAAATCGGACCGGATTGATCAGATCAACTAAAATAAATATAAATCAGTTTAATTTCTTATCTGATTTTTATTTACAGCCTTTTATAAGAAGAAACTTGCCGGTTAAGTAATAAATCAGTCGAATTTTTTAAAAAATCGGTCGACTCTTAGAAAAAACCAATAATGTATTTTGAGGATTTGTCAAAATATGGTGTCTAACTATGAGATTTTGACAACAACCATGATTGTATTGATGATTTGTGTCAATATTTTATACAAATGTGGTACAGTAACGTCTCCCATGATTTGAGGAGATGATAAGTACAATTACATGATTACCGCATTATTCTAGAACTATCCATATTTACAAATTGTGCATGTGATTATTTACTTCCTATAGGCCCCCGCAAGATGGAGCTTCGAGAGGAGATTCCAATCTTGTCCCGCAATAGAAGGAATGGTGTATGCGATAGAGGTTTGGTGAGACCATCAGCAAGTTGATCTCGAGAAGAGACTGGAGTAACACGCAGTATACCATTCTGGACTTGGTCACGAACAAAGTGGAAGTCAATAGCTATGTGTTTCATTCTAGAATGAAAAACTGGATTTGAGTAGAGTTGAGTAGCTCCCACATTATCACAGTAGATTACAGGCACACTAGAGAGAGAGATGCCAAGTTCATTGAGAAGAGAGCATAGCCATCGGATCTCAGTGGCCGTGGACGCGACTGATCGGTACTCTACTTCGGTGGAGGAACGAGCAATAGTGCGTTGTTTCTTGGAACTCCAAGAAATGAGGTTGGAGCCAATATATACAAGATATGCACTAGTAGAGGTGTAGTCATCCTTGTTCCCCGCCCAGTCAGCATCGGAAAAGGCATGTAGTGATTGGAGAGGATGACGACGAATGGGTAGACCAAGGTCAAGAGTACCCCTTATGTAACACCCCATTACCCTAGGGTACGCATCGGGACGCCCGTAGGTCATTCCGACACATATCCTAAGATAAGGGA
>JANQAP020000322.1:250493-261911 GCA_026874005.2 Erythroxylum coriaceum
TTTCGATGTCCCCAAAAGCCAGTGAGTCACATCATGTGTGCAACTTGGTGATTATTGAAACTAGGAAACCCGCGAATCAAAAACTAAACAAAATGTGCTCCACCTCCACTCGTTGTGGCCCCACCTTAGCCGCACTCCGTTATGTATAGTGTAGATGTGTGAGACTCAACATGACTGATAAACGTTATAAACAAAAAGTATTGTCTTGTAGTGTTTTTTTGCTTAGATTAATTCAACTGCAGTTTTTGATCCGTTATAATTTAGATCATTGGCTAAGTGAATTTCTTTATAAAGGTCGCAGTTACGTATAACAAAACTCGGAAATAACAAATGAAAGGGGAGGCTTTTACTGTAGCTTATATTTGGCACGGGCACCAAAATGCTAACAAGTCAAAAGATATCCAGTTAAAGTTAGAACACCTCAACCTTGTTAGCCTAACTCACATGTAAAACAGTTGCACCATATATTTACCAATACATATAATTTAACGTTGTTGTAGACCAGGGTTGGGAGGGAGGGATTTGACAAACAACGGCCTGGGTGTTGACTGATGAACTGCTCTTTCTTCTAATTCAACGCCACAATCACACCACATCAAAAGTGGAAATTAGAAATGGGATACACATTCACGCAACCCGACTGATAATCTACCAAGTAAATGCATGAAAAACCCACACTGTCTCTATCCCTCTACTTTACAGCCAGCAGCCGACCAACACAGCATGACACTCTTTAACGACTGTCACATGCCGGTACAGAAAGGTGAGGCCAACACAAGGGCATTTTCGCCATTTCATATCTGTCAATTACCACCCCTTCCCGCGGCACAAACCTACGCCCCCATAAAGCCTCACGTGTCGCAACGCCTGTCGTTGTAAAATTTACGTGTGCTTCAGCTCTCATGTCTCGATACAAAACCCGCATTTCCCATACTCCTTTTTTCTTTTTTTTTTGTTTACAATTTTCCCCACCCCACCCAGCTTCTTCTTTCTCCCACCCTCATTTTCTTTGCTTAAAGAAACCACGCACTCTTAACTCTTAAGCTCCTTCCTTCCTTCCTTGCCCTTCTCTCTTTCTCTCTCACTATCTCCACCGCCCGTCTTATCCCTCAAAATGCGTAGCGAACAATAACGGTTGCTTTGCTTTCAAACGTATC
This sequence comes from Erythroxylum coriaceum, assembly GCA_026874005.2. Classification (NCBI taxonomy): domain Eukaryota; kingdom Viridiplantae; phylum Streptophyta; class Magnoliopsida; order Malpighiales; family Erythroxylaceae; genus Erythroxylum; species Erythroxylum coriaceum. Next base: position 251,651 of record JANQAP020000322.1, read on the forward strand.
AATTACTTGCAGGTTTTAGTTTTATATCCGTTTTCCAAACCACTGATTAACAACTGCTGCTGCGTCTGAAGTAGTGTTCGCGGAATATTCTCGTTTTTGAAGATTGATTGGAGCCTCTACCAGGTTCGGATTGTTTTTGGCTTCACTTACGCAAAGCTTAAAGCAACTTTTGGTTCGATTATTGAATCTGATCGACTTGCAGGGATTGTACGGTCAAGCAGCTTTTAATATGACTTAGGAGGCTTGATAGCAAGACAAAGCGAGAGAGAGAGAGAGCGTGTGAAGAGAGAAGGTGTTTGGAGGCGTGCTCGTGCGGGTTGTGTTGTTTGCTGTTGATCTCGTGAAGTCTGTGAAAGGAAAAGAGAAAAGAGAAAATGCCTCATCGAACGACTTATTTCTTCCCGAGGCAGTTTCCGGATCGGTCTGGATTCGATGCATCTAAGAAACAACTGTTGGTGGACCAGGAGAGGAAGAACGTCAGTAAAGATAACTTAAGCATCGAAAACGACCTACGAAAGTCACCGTCAAAAGACTTGTTTGGCAACAACAACAAATCTTCAACAACCACCACCGATAATAATAATACTATAGTATCTGATCTCTTCACGAGCAGCGACGATGAAAAGTTTCAGAAAAAGAAGAAACAGTTCGAGGATGATAGCTACAAAAAGAAGAAGCAAATTGGCGCTTTTTGCAATTGGTTAACCGAAAGAAAAGGGGAGAGATCGAGTCACGTGCAGGTACACCGCCAGTCATTTGACGACGATCGCGAGCTCTTACTCCCTCCTGAGCCACAGGCTGTCCCCGAGGTGGTAGTCAAAGAGAGGGACGTTGACCGGAATTTTGACCGCCAAGTGTCGTTGCCGAGGTTATCAAGCGGGAGTAGTTATGCGGGGAGCTTGTTCTCGGGGACTACTTTGGACGGAAACTTCTCGATCGATGTCAAGGATACGGCTACCACGCGGTTGTCTACCGCGACGACTGCGAGGCACGAGGAGGTGTTGCCAGAGGAAGAGTTGGTGATGGTGGAGGATCGGAGGTCGGAGGATGACGTGGCGATAAGGACTAAGGAGAGCTATTATTTGCAGCTTACTTTGGCCAAGAGGCTAAGTTTCCAAGCTGGACTTGCCGGTGAGCTTTTGCTCTTGCCTGATGTTGGACCTCAGTTTAATGATGCAGAACACGTTTCACATCGCCTATGGGTACTCGATAATCTCATACATTGTCATCGTTTATCCAACATCGTCATTTTTCGTTTTTTTACGCGTTACTTGACATACAATTTGGTGGCTACAGTCTTTTCTTTCTTTCTTTACAGGTTAGTGGATGTTTGTCGTACCATGACAAAATATCAGATGGCTTCTATAACATTTTGGGGATGAATCCTTATTTGTGGGTCATGTGCAATGGTCCCGAAGAAGGAAGTAGGCTGCCGTCTTTGATGTCTCTCAAAGAAATCGAACCGAGTGAGACATCAATGGAGGTTGTTCTTGTGGATAAACGAGGGGACTCGCGTCTTAAGGAGCTTGAGGATAAGGCTCAAGAATTGTACTGTGCATCGGAAAATATGCTAGTTTTGGTGGAGAAATTGGGTCAACTTGTTGCCATTTGCATGGGGTATGTTAAATTTCTCTTCCATCGAACTATTATTTGAACGTTGGACGTCGCGTTCGATTCTGATTCTGATGTTGAAATATTAGGGGGAGTTTCCCAGTGGAGCAAGGTGATCTGCAAAAGCGATGGAAATTTTCCAACAGGAAATTGAAGGAATTTTATAAATGTGTTGTTATACCCATTGGAAGCTTATCCGCAGGACTATGCCGGCACCGTGCTATTCTATTCAAGGTGATGATTTAGTTTAGTTTGTTCTTTTGTGGGCAAATTTTTGTTCGTTAAGAATTGTTCCATTTCTGAATGACTACAAATAAAGTTCTGTTCTACTGTATATCAAAGCTCAATTGGTATGAATTGGTATCATTTAAATTAAACGGTTAACATAAGATCATCATAAAATTATTATATAATAAAAATTAAATAAAATTAAATGATTTAAAATAGAATGAAAGAATAAGACTATCTTGGTATCTTTGTCTATTAAAAAAATTAGAATTTAATTGAAAAAATTATTTAAAAACTAATTAAGTTTATTTGATTTATAAAAATTGATTAGCTTCCAAAAACTAGTTAGTTAATTAATATATCAATCAATTTTTAATAACAAAAGTTTTTAAAGTAAAGTAAATTTAAAAAGTTAAACAATTCAAATTTTTACAGTTATTTTTTAATAATTGCTTTTTACAATTGGATAAACACTTGCTTGTGAATTAGTGAATGTTAATTGTAAGATTATATGCCGGATACCCGTATAATAATAGCATAGAACATATTTGAAGATAGATGGATGTTTGAGCGGGAGGCCTTTGTTTTAAGTGAGAATTCGACTGATTTAGGAACTTCAAGTGACACCCACACTTTGTATTGAGCAGTCTATCAAGGGTACTCTTTGCCTTCATCATTCAGTGAGATATCTGAAGTTTGTTATGCTGACCGACAAAGTTTGTGTGAGATCATCGAGATCACTTTTGAGTTTAAAGTTTTAGGTACAAGATACTATTATTACCGATCGGACAATTAGACATCCAACCCGTAATCGCAACGACCCAATTGCAAGAGCGGAGCTCTGCCAACTGAGTTATAGCCTCTCGAGCCAAGTGGAGCATGCATGGAGTCAGATGCTTCTTCTATTCTTTTCTTTGGGTATTTTTGCTTGTGATTGATATGCTGTCCCTTGAAGCCGGTCTTTGCAGCAGGCGGATACATTTTTTGTGTTCATGGTTTATGTTTTAGTAGTGAAACCATGTAGCAAAATGAAGTAAAATGGGTCCATAAACTATTTGCTCATGCTACTCTTAGTTGAAAACAATTTAAAGGGAGGCCACTAAGGGCTAACGCAACCATGATCCATGATCACTATGAATAAATAGCCTTGAGGTTTTCCAATACTTGCTTCCGTCCAACTCTTGTTCCACTATGACAACGTATCACTCATTTAGATTGATACCTGGGATATCTAGGTGAAATCAGTTAATCCCAGACTGGATTATCTACCATTACGAAAATTTATAACTTCTTTTAACCCTACTATGTATAGATTTTTAATCACAATTTAGTTGCTTTGTTTTGGTTTATCTTAACCTTCATATTATTCTGTAAAATATATGCACTGTGGATTCTGTCTGCTATTATATTTGAAGTCATCAACTCTCTCTGGTGCAAGGTGAGACTGATGGAGGATAACTTATAAAGTTTTGCTTAATGCAGAAATTGGCAGATTACATAGGCCTACCATGTAGGATTGCTCGAGGTTGCCGCTATTGTATAGCAGATCACCAGTCCTCTTGCCTTGTGAAGATTGAAGATGACAGGCAGTTCTCAAGGTTGGATACTTTCATTGTTGGAAAGTCAAATAAAAAATAACTGGTACTCTTTGTTTACTTTTTGATGAAGAGTATTTATTTTAAGTGTGGTTGCCAGGGGACTGGCATTTTTTCAGATTTCAGAATGTAATATTGCCAATATTTTCTGGTGTATAAGCCTAAGAATTTGGATTAAAAAGAGAATCTAAATTCTGTCAAACTTCAAAATGTACTCATGCTGTTAGCATCATTCTACAGTTCTCCTACTACCCTGTTAGTTGCCTTCTTTTCTTTCTTAACTTTGTTGTTCTTATGTATGCACTTATTTCTTGACAGGGAGTATGTAGTTGATCTAGTTGGACAGCCTGGAAATGTCCACGGTCCAGATTCGACAATCAATGGAGGATTTCTCCCTTCAATGCCTTCACCCTTTAAAATGTCACATCTACAAGAGTTCCAACGGCCTTATGTGGATAGCACACCATGTCAGATTCTAAACTCGAAAAGTTCTGCTTTTCCTGAAAAACCTTTTTGTTCAGGTATGATACAGGTTAATTTTCTAGAAATTTGTTTTCAAACACTGTGCATCAGACAAGATTGACAGCTGAATGAGTTAAAGTAAAGGAACAGCTAAATAACTTGTATCGAAAGGAAAACCAAATATGATAAAAGAGAATCATCTCTTCCAGGCAGTGAAGAGGAAGACCAAGGATCAAGGCCAAATAGATACTCAAAAAATCTAGAAGTTTCCGCTCATCTTCCAGCTGAGCAGGCTTGCTTTGAAAAAGAATCGTCTCTGATGGCCTTGGATTTGAGGAATGTTGAAGCATTTGATACTTCTGCACCACCCGTATGTGAATGTTCTAGAAATGAAGCAGAGCAAGTTGTCATTCATCAAACTTACAAGGAGGAGATTGTTGTACCTGGAAGTCCAATCATCAGTAATGCTAAGCAAATTAAAGGGGACCTGCTTTGTCAGTCACGTCTCGAGGATGTTGGGAGCAGACTTGACCATCAGATTGGAGTTCCAACTGTGACCATCCCAAGATATGTGAATCTTGAGCCTTCACTAGCAATGGATTGGCTTGAGATTGCGTGGGATGATTTGCATATCAAGGAGCGTGTTGGTGCTGGTACACTTCCTCCACCTCTTTATCAGTTATTGTTGTTATGGCAGAACTGGTCTTTTTAAAAGGAAATTGTGCCAAGCATATATCTATCTCATTTGTTTTATGGTTATCTTGCAGGCTCATTTGGGACAGTGCATAGGGCTGAATGGCATGGATCGGTTAGTATACTTTTCTTTAAATGTATGACTAGTCTGGGTACAAGATACAAAAGCTTATTTCTTCACTTAAGTCGCTTGCTTGTCATTACCGTCTGATTGTTTTTGCAATTATGTCTCTCTTCATGTGACAATCCAGGATGTCGCTGTCAAGGTTTTAACTGTTCAAGATTTTCATGATGATCAACTACGAGAGTTTCTAAGAGAGGTGCGTGCTTTTTACACTAGTATTTTAGGAGGGTATCTGCTCATTAATGTCATCTAGTGTGCAAGTTTTTTTCTCAATAGATAAATTATTTTTCTTGCTGGGTCCATAATCCTGCCTTAGAAGAAGAGTGATGCTTGTTTTGAAAATTGACTTCTTTATTTATATCCCATCAGTGTTCCATGTCCTGTAGAAGATCTGAAATTCATAAAGCTACAGTGTGTTTGTCACTTGACCGGAGTCTGGAGCTTCACACCAACAAATGTGGGTGGTTTGGCTATGGTCGTCAATGACCGGAGTCCGAAGCTCTTACAGTTCTCCTCCATTGAATGTTGGAGGCTTCGGTTAAAACTGAATTCTGATATTAAGATAAGGATCAGAGTGCACACGTTAGGATAGCCATTGTTCTACACGCAGAACAGCTTGGTTTTTCTTTTATGTTTATTTCAAATATTGAGTTTACAACGAATGCCTGAATACATCTTATAGGTGGCCATGTTGCCAAAAGTTTCTGAATATCCTTCCTTTTGCAAGTTTTGTTATGTTCACCTCAGTTTGCATTTTGTTACTAGTCAGATTTTCTGAATAGGTAGCATTACACCATGCATGAGCTTTGTACTTTCTCTACTTCCTCAGAGTGGCTAAGTACTGCTGTGATTGCGGTCACTTGCTGCAACATTGTCTTGTATGTTAGATGAACCTGATTTTCCTAAGCAATTACAGATGGACCATAGCTGACAAGATGGCTGGTTGAATATCATGTTTCGAAGTGAATCTCAGGACATGTTTGATGATCTTGAGAGCTTTTATAAGCAAAATTATCTACTTGCAACATTTTGCAATGGTTGTAGTACTGAATTAACAACTTTTTCTTTTCAGGTTGCAATAATGAAACGTGTTCGCCATCCAAATGTAGTTCTCTTTATGGGTGCTGTTACAAAACGTCCACATCTATCAATTGTGACGGAATATCTTCCTAGGTAAATAATCCACCGTTGTTCAAAAAATATTTAGTCTTTTGTTGTTAAGATATGAATTCTAACTTTTATATGACTGAACAGGGGTAGTCTATACCGCCTCATACACAGACCTGCTGCAGGAGAAATGCTAGATGAGAGGAGACGATTACGCATGGCCTTGGATGTGGTCTGATTTTATTGTCATTTTTATTCTAAATTTGGCTTCTAGTTAAATCTATGCCGGTTATAACAAAATTACTGTTACTGAAAGCAGGCAAAGGGAATCAATTATCTTCATTGTCTTAACCCTCCTATAGTGCATTGGGATCTGAAGTCCCCAAATTTGTTGGTTGATAAAAATTGGACAGTGAAGGTAAATAGTTGGAATATTGTATGGAAGTTTTAGGACTTACCAGGCAATAGGCTTCTAAATAACTCTGGTTTGTCTTGTTCAGGTTTGTGACTTTGGGTTGTCTAGATTCAAGGCAAACACTTTTATACCATCCAAATCGGTAGCTGGAACAGTAAGTCATCATTCTGTCATAATATCTACTAGGTAGACGATAATCAAACTGCTGAATTAGTTAGCTTTAGGTTCTGTTTAAGTGCTTGATGCCACAATTCTGGCATGTTAACCATATATTTGATGATATATACAAGAATGTTTCATGACATGTTGACGTACATTACACATTGTGCCTTCATCTTATAAGCATGTTCTCTGCTAAAATGTTCTTGTATTAACCATAAACATTTTGTACCTATGTGATCCCTAACTAGTTTAAATAAATTTGTTTTCCTGTAATCCGATTCTTTTACTCCCTAGAAGTCAGATATTTCAATCAATATCTTGCAGGTTGAAAATTTACTTCGCAGTGCATGAATCAGCATGTAACTCTGTTGCTTTTATTTTCAGCCTGAGTGGATGGCTCCAGAATTTCTTCGAGGAGAGCCCTCGAATGAAAAATCTGATGTTTACAGTTTTGGGGTCATCCTATGGGAGCTTGTGACCATGCAGCAGCCTTGGAGTGGACTTAGCCCTGCCCAGGTACGACTAATGCAGCTTTCAGATCTTTTGGCAGCTTTCAGTTCCTTATTGGAGTTGGGACATATTGCTTAAAAACTTAAGTCTTTTTAAGGTTCATCGTGTGTGTACTTCCACTCTAAAAGAAGTTATTTTAGTAATGAACATTTGATTGGAGTATCACATATGCTGTAGAGGAAGTACCACTTCACCATAATTCCCATTAGTTCAAGGCTTTGAAAATTTTGAGGTAGACTGCTAAAGCACCATGGTGGTGCAAAATCTGAATTTTTTGGGAAGGGTAAATGGAGGTCAAAATGTTAAGTCCTTGGCCCTCACCCCCCCTTTGTTCTCAGCGCCCACTTCGTTGACCGAACATTTTAAATTTATACATCAAACAGGGTTTAAAGCTGTAAGTCTCCCTTGCCATTTTTATTTTTCGTTCTGACAACATGGAAGTGGTGGAATCCTTTATAGGTAGTCGGAGCCGTGGCTTTTCAGAACAGAAGACTTACTATCCCGCAGAACGCTTCTCCGGCATTGGCTTCTCTTATGGAGTCTTGCTGGGCTGAGTAAGTATCATCTAGTCTCTTTTTTTTGTGTGCTCTGCTATATTGGTGTGTTTTAAAGCATAGAAAAATACAGTTGCTTTAACCTTCAATTTTTTTATTTTCATTCTTTTCCTCAGTGATCCAGCAGAGCGGCCGTCATTCCGGAATATTGTCGAAACTTTGAAGAAGTTGCTGAAATCTCCAGTACAGTTGATAAAGATGGGTGGTTAATAAGAGACTGCATTAATACTTTGTCAAGAAACTGTCATATATCTGACGCTGGCTGATTTAGAAATTACAAAAAATCTACTAACATACCTTTTTGTTTTACTAATCTATCTAACCCATAATAGAGGTACTAAAATGATAAGCTGAAACCTAACGGTTTCAAATTCAGAACAGCATATTTTCTGTACTTCATGTGGGTGTCTGGTGACAAGTCTCTCTCCCGAGTTGCTTCCAAATCCGAAAAGTGTTTGAAGAATTCGGAATGTACTTGGCTTTTATCTTTTTTAATACTCATTTCATTCCTGTAATATCTTTGCTCCTCTTTAGTAAGAGCTGAATGATAATGTAATAAAATATAGTAGACGATCAAAAGCTCCACTTTCAAATGTTTTGCTTGGAAGAGTTATGATTGTTCATGGATTGTTGGTCCCCATATTTGTTTTGCTCATTATGGTTTAAGTTTGAATAGCTTTAACCCCAACATTTGGAGGTAATATATGTCATAATTCACTCCGTTTTGCGGAGAGGTCATGGAGTTGACTTTAAGTTAGTTGAGTCTTTAGCTACGAAAATTAGCGGCTGGGCTGTAAGCATTAAAGAGTTAATTATTGAAACTCTCTTTGATCATTTTCTCCATTTCACGTTGTCCGAACAGATCAAATGGTGCAATTGATGATTAGACTGGAGTTGCGACATGTTTTTCGGTATAGTTTCTTATTGTCATTGTTACATCATTGCAGTTTAGATTTATAATACAAAAATTGAAATGTATATATTATAAAAAATACATACAAAAATCATGTTGGAAAACAATACAAGAGCACAAGAACATGAACTAAAAACCCCAAAAAAAAAGGAATAGGAGACTTTTGACTTTTATGCAGTCACGAAGTTGATGGTCAACAGCATCGACGGCCGCCAATTCTGACGAAAAATTGGATGAAAACTATATGACCCTGGGGCTCGTCTCCTAGTCCTAGTCCTTCCTCAGAGTCACAAAGTTCCAATGGATCCGATGGTAAGCGACATTCTTCTTCAAGTAGGCCTAATCCTTCTACTAGTTTTCACCTTCCTCACCATCCACGACGTTCCCAATAGAATCCTCTCCAAGCTCCGCATCCCCAACAAAGCCAACATCCAAGCCAAGCGCCACTTCGTCAGTGGCGCTCAGCTCCTCTCCCAAGCTGCTTCGCCCTCCAATTCCCGATCCATCTCCATTTCGCTCGCCAAACTAGCCGAAGAAGAAGCCCAGAGAGCCATAGGCTTCGATCCCAAAGACGCCGCCGCTCACATCTTGAAGGCTTTGGCTCTCGACATCCAGGGATTCAAGACCTCCGCTCTCGAGTCTCTGGAAGTCGCTCTCTCTCCGATCGCCGTCAAGTCGCTGAGCGACAAGGAGAGAGGGGACGCGCTTTTTAAGCGAGCCGACTTGACGATGCAAATGAAGCGCCAAGAACGACTTGAGTCGGCGGTTAACGATCTGACTGAGGCGGTTAAATTGAGTCCGGAAAACGCGGAAGCGTTCAACTTGTTAGGGAAGTGTTACGAGTCTAAGAACATGAGAGAAGAAGCTGAGAAAGCGTACGAGATGGGTCGTAAGGTAAAGGCTGAAGTGACTGGAGAGGGTAAAGAGTAAGGACAGGAGAAGTGATTAAAATATGTTTTTTTTTATGATGGGGTTGTATAGCAATTGCAGCAACCAAGCAGTCTCCACCAGAAACTTATGGTTTGACGCAGGGATGACAATAATAGTCTGTTCAAGATTGTTGATTTTAGGTGTGATTGGATCTGTATTGACAGTGTTATTGTTGTTCATCATTTTGCTCTTGTTATCATTGTTCATAGTTTCAGGCAAACTGCTCAAAATTTGATTAGACTGACGTCTTAAGACATAATCAAGTTTTGGGTTGAATTCGAATTTCTGACAAGAGATTTTGGATTGGACTTAACCCATTGCCAACCCTAGCAGGCTCGACAACCTAGCTTAAGCGCATTTATTTTTTGCCTGCTTGTTCTCTAATTCAATCTGGTGTAAACTTTGAGAGCACTGTTTATAGAATGAGAACCTTAATGCTTTCCTGGAGGCTATTAATAGGCTAACTGTTGCGTAAGCTTCCAATCCACTTTAAAAGTAGCATGTACTGGTTCTAACCACAAACACTCAAGAGTTATGGAAGGAGAAGAATCTTAGAAAGCTCCAAGATAAGGAACGTGCTAAGCAAACAATCATGCAAGTCATCCTACAGAATGTAAATGAACAATCTATATGTTGGGAACTACTGCAGGCTTAACAGAGATGAAGCACCGAGTTAAGCTAATACCTGGAAGGAAGCAGATCCCACATCAAGCGGTGTATCCTTTATAGTTGTTGCAATCTTCAGGCAATAACAAGAGCTATCAGACGATGATTAACGACTAAATAGAGCTGAAATAAAGTGCGAACAACCAGAGTGAGTCACTCTTACCTATGGATGTTCAGATTATAGAAGGAAGAAATATTGCAGCCATCGAAACCTCCGAAGGTCTTTGTAGTTTTCCAATCCCTAATTGGGTATAATCTGGAGTAAGTTTTTATCTATTTGCCAAACGACAA
>JANQAP020000323.1:31582-49513 GCA_026874005.2 Erythroxylum coriaceum
TTTTCATGTGCAAAAATCACTGTTCACAAATGCATGAGCATGAGATGTGTTTTCCTAATTTCTCCGATTGATCTCTCTTATACCAATTTTCATGATTCAACCCGTTATATGGAAACGGGATGTTACACAACAGATACCGGACTTATTGATAACTGTCCTGTATCTGTTGTGGATACTGGGCTCATTTTAATACTAAGCCTGTGGCTCTTTATACACGTTTCTGAGCTTTAAGTTCTTTTTCACTGACCACTCCGATCATGACTTCCTTTATCTGATCATGCATATCATGTAATGAAATTCATCAACGTTCATTGATTTCAGACATAGTCATATTTTTTTCATATTCATTGGACATAAGTTTGGCAGTCAACAATTTTGTTGAGTACACTTATTTCTTTCAAATTCATATTCAATTATAAACACTTCCAATGCAATCTCAATTATCAAACTCCTCAGACCATCAAACTCTGAAATTATCACATTCACATCCATCAGTTCAATAATTGAATTTTAAGCAAATACAATTAATCCTAGTAAGAAACATCTAGGTTACTCACAGTACACTCCAAATAGCAACTGCCTCGACGTTCCGACAATGTCTGGATGCTGTCGTTCTATTTGCCCTTCTAAATCATGCAATACACACATTTATACACATTACTAAGTTGCTCAATCACATAAGTATTCAATCATACAGATATATATGTATGTGTTATATACAATGCATGCTCAATGTCATTCCTGGGTATGTATCCTTAATCACAAGTCTTAATCATTCAACCTTTATCACTTGTATATGTCTAATTTGAACTTAGGTTTACACCTCAATTATACATGATTATTCTAAGTTCATCAATCAATCATTCACTAACGTTATTCTAGCATTTTATGATCACATAATATCTAAATTCTTATTCATTCTTACTTAATATACATTACTCATCTCCTTTGAATCACATTAGCATTTCTAAGAACCCTTTCATTGTTTAAACAACTCTAAATTTCTAGATTTCATATTCATTGATATCAACAATCCATGCTTAAGTTATTACCTCAATTAATCACCTAAACATATCAAAAATTTTATCAACTTATTCAACATCAAACTAGGTTCATTTTATGCCTCAATCAAGTCTAAATACACCATAGGGAAGTATCTTATCATTTGTTATTTCAATCATCACATAAAAGACAACATTTCACGTTAAAGGCTTTTCCCACGATTGTGGAGGACCTCTTATGATCATGGGTTATGTCAACAGAACATTTCTCTCCTTTTCCTTGCACTTTCCACGATCATAGAGGCATTCCCATGATTGTGGGTTATGCAATCCGTAATTTTCTAGCCAAAATCTTCCAACTTTTCCAGATTTCTAACTCCTATATGTTACATCTAACACATCTTATATATAATTCATCATTCTACTTCATTTCCTCTTCAAAATCACCTTCATTATAACTCAAAAACTTCCATAAAACAAAATCATAAATCATTGTTCATCATATACACAAAAATAGGACACAACCTTATCTCTTTGTTCATCAACTTTCAGCTCTCACTTAAAACACCATTTTCATAACCAATCTTTCTCAAAATAATCTCCATGAATGTTTCTATTGAAACAAACCATAAAGAACAATGTTTTAATTCATCAAAAATAGAACATAATAGTCGTCATTCATCCATCAAAATTTCAACACTCATTCTACACCATTAACACTATCATCCTATCTCTAATGATCATCATAAAAGCTTCTTTTAACAATCCATAAAGAACAATATGCTACTTACTTATTTTAGCTCAAAAATCTTCAAATCATCAAGAAAACCCTAGCTCCTCCTAGCTCACACGATCATCAACATTTCAAGAGCAAGATGAAAATAGAAATGTGTTTTTTCATCAAGGTGAAAGCAACGACATCTTGAAGTAGCTAGTGAAGGATGATAACAAAGCTCAATGTTGAGGATGTGGAGAGTAAGTATCGTGGATGGAGAAAGAAAGAAGAAGAAAACAAAAGCATGTAACAAAAGTGAAAGACAAGATAAAGATGATCTTTTAATAGGTAAATATTGTGGGGATGGGTTAAACATGAGGTGAGTAATATGTCATGACACTCACCACTTAAACGATCTTGTTTCTTGAATTTTACTTAGGTTACTAATATCACTTGATAACTAGCCCATTGTCACTTAATTTCTAAATCAATGTCACTAAATTTTCTATGCCACTTGTCAATAAATCCTAATGCCACTTGTCAATTATTTCTATTGCATCTGTCACTTATTTCTACTACTACGAATCCATTTATCTTGTCACTTGGAATTTTTCCTAATCTAAAAATACACACAATTTCATAAATCTCCCAATTGTAACAAATAATTTCGAAATTAATAATTATAAAATTATTAATCACCAAATCAAAATTCACGATATAATAATCCACAATTCGCATTATGACCATTTAAAATATTTTATACCCGGAACATGTCAATTGAGTGCATGTACAATCTTTGTAATGTGTACAAAAATCAATATTCATGTGTGCATGCTCATGGTATACATATAAATGTAATGCACCTTATGTATTCTCTATGTTATTTCTCATGCATCACAGTCTAAGATCCTATGTCCTAACCTTAGTATAGGAAAACGGGATATTACACATATATAGAGGTCATTCTCTTTTTCATAGGTCTCTTGACCATTTTTTTTGGAGTCTTATATCTTGAATTTTGCCTAAACATTTAATATGTAGTACTTATATCTTAGTATTTATCCTAAACATTTTCTTAAGTAGCTTTAATATATTCTTGTGATCGCTTGTTTGATTTATTTATTTACTTGTCTTTTTTCTTGTTGTGTATTTATTTACTCACTGTATTAACAGTAATATCACTATGATAATAATATCATATATAAGGTTAAGTATATGCCAAATATCATGAGCATTTTGACATATTGAAACTTCAGGTAGCATACTTCTATCTAAAATAAAAGAAAAATATCCACTGCCTTATTATTTTATGAAATGAATATATTGTCATTCCTATTCTGTTCAATCTTCTTTACAATCTCCTACAATTTAAAATATTTAACTATAAGAAAGACTCCCATCCGAATTCGATAAAACAAGTAATCATTTCTATTGAAGAATTGTGCATTATTGGTATAATGGCCCTCTTATCTAAAAAGTAATGAAACTTGTGTCATAATGATCTTTGTAAAAAAATTTTCTAGAAATCTATATGTAATGAATAAGAGCTTCTATTATACCAATTATTAGTCTTTGAATGATGTATGAGAGAGAGTGAATTATCTTTATTCACCTTTTTCCTATTTCTAAAATAATGAATGGTTATGGAAAATTCACATAAAATAATTTCAAAACAAACACTAGGATAATAAAAGCGAGTAAGAAAACAGAGAAAAAATGATTTATAGTGGTTTGGCTAAACAACCCTTAGCCTAGAACTAATAAGAATTCACTATCTTCATCCTTGAATGGATGAAATGCAACTCTCCATAAGACATCCCTTTTTTCTAATGCTAAAGAGGAACCCTCACAATCTTCATTCTTTGTCATGGGTAAAACCTTAAAATCGTCTTTCTTTGTCATAGTTAAAGATTAAGTATTTACAATTATTTTTCAAAGTCAATAGGAACCTCACCAATTGTACATGAAGTAATTTCCCGAATTATGACTATTATGTAACTTAAAAATCCTTCTCTTGCTCACACCAATGAATAAAGACCCAATGTGTGTTATGTGATATACTCTTGCACTCTCTACCCTCTTTAGGCTCCTAAAAATTGTTTAGTATGCCAAAGATTCTTCCTATAACTTATATATGGTCTATTTATACTCAAAACAACCTAAAATAACATTATAAACAAAAATTAGTTATTAAAAGAACTAATATCAATAGTATTGATAGATCATTCTTTATATTGATCAACCATTCTAGTAAATTGATTGACTGATATGTCAAATTTGTCAATCAATGTCAATCAATGTGATCACAAACTCATGATGCATGTTTGGGAAACACATTAATAACCATATCACTAAACTAGCCAACTAGTATATCCCAAATCCTAATATTGATTGCCTAAATCACCACATTATCAAACTTCCTGAAAAGAGTTTTTTGAAACTTTCTAAGTTCTTTCAAAGAAAAAAATATTATTTTAACAAAACCTTAATTCAAAACTATTTAAAAAGTTCTCTAAAAGTTTTTTAATTATCAAAACAAATTTTCTCTTAATTATGAAAGGCTTTATGCATTATTACTTATATGAAAATAATCTTTCAATGATTGAAATGACCTAAATAAAGCTAAAAAAAAGGATTACAATGATTTGCTCGAACCATGTCCTTGATTCTTTATTAAATTGCATATATACTCCACGTTACTCATTTTCTTCATCTTTGATTGCTTAATTGATTTAGTTAGATCTTTTTCTCAGTTTAGCGTTCCATTAAATTTTTCTTATACATATTAACTTACTAATATCATAAAGGATTAGTATGAACACATTTTGTTATCATACAAACTATGAAATAACATATCTTTTTTTAAATGAATAAATTTTCATTAATAAAATGAGACCTTGAAAGAAGTATATTCATATTTAGGAAATATGAATAAGTCAGGATATAAAGTGGAAAATTTCATTAAACATATTAAAAGTGGAGAGATGTTAATGATCTGAGTAAAACACTTGGAGTAGGGATCTTGCACTCACGTACCTATAGAAGTCAACCATAATTGAAATAATAAAATTAAGATGCATATGTCACCTTCTCGAACCTTCCATTTGTCCACCTCTCCATCCTGATGTTAATCGCAGGATTTCTAAGCAAGTTTAAAGGATATAATCATCTCACAACTCTCTAACTAAGTGACTCGACTAAGGTAACTCTGAAATTTTCAATTCCCTTGATTTTTATATAGCTTTATGTCTTATGTTTATCTAAGACAATATTGAACTTCAAAAAGTTTACTTCAACATATGTATATGTGTATCTTTAATTCTCCCTACTACTCTATAGAACAAATAGTATGAGATCACTTCGGGTTACTATATTTAAAGTAAGAGTTTTTATTTGGATCTCTATCTATGGTAATTAAAGATCAATCGATATCTTCTGCTAATGTATGCTAGTATGTTAATGTCCCTTTACTACTATAAAGAACAATATAGTCTGAGGGGACTATAGATTGTTGCAATTAGAGGATCAATTTAGATCTTGCTTTAGAGTTAGGGGTATTTAAAATACCTTTAGCTTTTATAATTTCCCTTACCCACATAATTGTGTACTCTAATATCAAATAGCATTATGTCACCTAAGGTGAGTGGTATTGGTCCCTATATAGCTTGAAATTGTGCTCCCTCTAAATAGTATAGATTGAGCATATAAAAATTATTTTCAACAATAATTCATCCTGTTTGAGTAGTGAAACCTTTATACTGACATAATCCAGCATATTTGACCACTCCCTAAGGGCACCATAGATTAGCATTAGAAGTTGCACTTTGGACTAAGTAGATACAGTAAATGGACATTGAAATAAAAGGTGCTCCCTTGATTCTACAAAAACCTTATAAAGTAGGCATAGGGGATCAGGGACGCCAAACATCTATCCTTAGCTCTTATCATGTTCTTATCTGCTAACAACTGGTGAAGGAAGCTTTAAACATAAGAGAGTTCCTTCAAATCAAGCCAAACCAAGGGACACATAAAGAATGAGATCCTTAGTTCTTACCATGTTCTTAGCTATTAAACAACTGGTAAAGGAAGCCTTAAACATGAGAGAGTTCTTTCTAATCAAGCCAAAACAAGGGACACATAAAGAATGAGACTTAGAGCTTTGTAGTAGGAATCATTGGAGGAAATATGAGTTTTGTGGCCCTTCTAAAGTAGTTCATCCTTTGCTTGCTCATTAGGATAATAGTGAGGAATTAAGTGAAAGATATGAGGAACCTCTAATTTCACTATTCGAACTATTGGTGGAAATAATAGAACTAACCCTTGTCATTAGAGGAAATTTGATTATGCGATGGAAAACTTTCTATCTCCTTACTAAAGTACTTGAGGAGGTCCAATTGTCATACCATATTAATATGTAATTTCCATTCCCAATATGAGAGTGGATTAGTGGATAAATGGAGTCCCATAGCCTTAGCATCTGAATGAACATCCATAAATGACCTTTACTCTCTTAGATCTTTGATAAGTGTGAATTGCATCACGTTTTAGGGCTTAGTTTGATATGTATTTAATTATTAATTCAATCGTTTACCATGTGTTTAGGTTAGAATTGTGTTTATTTAT
Source organism: Erythroxylum coriaceum (assembly GCA_026874005.2). NCBI lineage: Eukaryota > Viridiplantae > Streptophyta > Magnoliopsida > Malpighiales > Erythroxylaceae > Erythroxylum > Erythroxylum coriaceum. The sequence continues at coordinate 37,922 of JANQAP020000323.1, forward strand.
TAATTATTTGTGTTTAAGTGTTTTACGGGTTAGTACAAGTCTTTGAGTTTAATTATTATGTTTTTGAGGTACCTTGATATGTTTTTTAGTGTTTCAGGATCCACATCGAAGAACGGAGAAGTTTCAGAGACACTCGGGCTGAAACAACGACCCACGATCGTGGCCTCTATTGTGACAGAAGCTCAGGACACGGCCCATGATCATGTCCTATTTGCCACGATCGTGACAGAAGACTCGAATGTGCAAGCCACGATCGTGGTCTGCATTGGGTAGATGCATAGACACTCAAAAATGTCAAAATTTGTGAGAGTTTTTAGACCTTTTGGACCCTAAAAAATCCTAGGGCTGCCCAGAACACAAAAGGTATTTAAAGAATAAGACAAAGAAGATGGGGTAGCGTCTTGCATTAGCCACTTTTGAGAGAAACCTTGGAGAGGATTGTTGAGAGATTGAGAAAGAGAAGAAGGAAGAGAGAAGTGGAAAAGAAGCCGACATCGACGCACTTTCCAGATCAGGAGTTTCCCAACATCGCTACCTCCCGTATCCATTCAAGATCGTATTTCCTATTATTTTTCATTTTTTTTATTGTATAAAATTGGGAATAGCAGTTTGATGACAGGAATTGTGAATGTAGAGATGTTGTCACCTTTGGCTTTTTATCTTTGATTTAATGAAATTTGATTGTTTTTATGTTTATTGGATTTATTGTGATTGATTTATGTGATTCCATAATTTGGTAATAAATTGAGAGGGTGAATCGGATGAAAAATAATTAAATTGGGCTAATAAGTTAGGTGATTTAATAAGAACGATAAATTAATCAAATAAGTAATTGTGTGAAGAGAGATCTCGCATAGGTTCCCGATAGTTTATTTGTTCAACTTCATATCTAATTAGGATTTTGGATAGGTTGTTAATTGAGAAATTGCAATTTTCCATAATATGATTAGGGTTTTTAATTTATGGTTAATGGTTATAACTCGAGAGAGAGTAATCAACTCTAGGATCATTTAGAACCAATAATTCAACAAGTCATAATCGATTAGGTTAGCGTTAAAGATAGGTAAAACTCCCCTTTCTCTCAACTGATAGTTCCTTTAGGTTAATTCTTGAGTGTGTTACAATAGCTAAATTGTTAATATTTTCATAATTGATTCTTGGATTGAATTACGTTATTGAATTGATTTCTTGTTTTAGTTTTGCTATCTTTTAAATTTCTGCTAATTGTGTTAGCCTTAGATTTAGGACTAGTTTATGCCTCCTCATGGGATCGACACCTTAGGTACTATAAGAACGACCCATGCACTTGCGGATTATCGAGGTTAATCATTAGAACTTACACACATCAGAAAAACCACGATCAAGTTTTTGGCGTCATTGTCGAGGAGGCGATTAGTTTAGTTCTTTAGTCTAAGACTTTTTCACAATCTTTTATGTTAAATAAAAAAAATAGAGACAGAAGTTTGGGGCATAAAATAGAGACACATTAAGACATCTTAGAGTGAGAATGAGACATCTGAAGAGTTAGATTCCAAAAAGAAATGGAAAGAATTATGATGAAGGATAGATATTATAGGGAGCAATGAAATTTTGCGAATTACAATCTGACATAGTATAGTTTGGGAAGCTTTTATCATCTAATTAGAACATGTACACTCCGAAGTGGCAGAACCACCCAAATTTCTATTGGTCTAATAATGTAAAGACTCACTTAGGACATCAAGACATATTAGGATTTCAGCAAGATAAGTCCAATTCATGGGATTCTAAATTAGACAAGATCTTGGGTAAGCTCACGGACATGGAAGAGGGTCAGAAGAGACTAGAAGAGCAAATTGAACAAGTAATAGAAAATCATTCTTTGTCTATTCACAACTTAGAGATTCGAGTGAGACAGCTTTCTAGTGAATTTTGTAAGAGAAGTGAGGAAGACTCTCTGAGCAATATGGAATTATATCAATGAGAACAATATGAGGCTATCACACTTAGAAATGGGGATGAATAAGAAGAATCAGTGGAAGACCATATTGAACCCTACCTTATAGAAGACCAAGAATCAAGAAAAAGGATGGAGAAAAGGATGAAAACCCCTCAGATTATCCACCAGATCTTAGTATACCATGTTTGAACATCAAAAAATATTGGGTAGATGTCCATGAAAAGAACTTTATCCTTCGGATTAATGATGACCAAGTGACATTCAATATGAATGATGTATTTAAGAATCCGAAGGATAGTAGCTCATTCAGGATAATTGATGTGTTCCAATCTTTTAAAGAATAAAAAGACAAAGAACAAATGACAACATACATCGAGTTTGAAGAAGTTATGAAAGTCTTTATTCATGAAACGGAAGAAGTAGAGGAGACGAAGGTGATTAAGGAAGAAAGAGAGCAACTCACCTTCTTATAAGACAAACTATTGGATTCGATGGAAGATTTAGGGAGTTTTGTTATTCCCTGTTTTGTTGGCAGTTCACTTGAAAAAAGGACATTATTGAGCTTAATTGGTTTTTATAACTTTATCAATGTTTTTCTTTTGATCATTTAGCAATTTGAAGCTTACCTACAAGCTACAAAACTGATGTTGAATGAAAAGGCTGGAAGCAAAATAATTGATCCCAGCTGAGTTCTAGTAAAAGAAGAGCATCGAGCCACCAACGTTAAAAAAAGTGCTGCATGGGAGGCAACTCATGGAATGTTATTTCCTTTGATTGTTTTTAACAAGTTTGAATTCTTTAGCTAGGTTATTTTGTTTCCAAATAAAATCGGGAAGGCTTAAGACTTCAATATGAATTTGATGATTGATGAAGTAAGCAAAGAAAGGGCCATAAAGAGTTAAGAAGTAACTTTGGAAAGTAGAGAAAAAATTAAAAATTTGGTGGAACAATTGCAGGCCACAAACAGGGTAAAAATAGGGACATGCAAATGTCATTTTCAATTTTTACCATTTTACCCTCCAATCACCTTTATATTAATTTCTAAATTCACTTTTTCACTCATTTTCATTTTTACTTTATCTGTCTAAGCTTTAAACCTCCAAACACTCTCACTTCTCTCTACCCAAATTTCAAACATCCAAATTTTTTCCAACTTCTACTGACTTACAAGCCACTATATCGCGCATCAAACAAACAGTAAGGCGCGATTAATCAGCAAGGCGAAACTAAGTCTCAGGATGAGGGAAAAGGAACAAGGCAATTGATTACGATGTGCCTTTCCTAATCTTCTTAGATGAGGAAGGTACCCGCTTTCATTCTCTTCGCAATAAGCAAATTATGCTTCCAAAGTATTTTCATTTTAAAACTTTAGATAGATTAGAATTGCGAGACAAGGTCGAAAGTTTAGCAGAGAGAATTCAATGAAGACAATTCATTCAATTTCAATTCCCAGTTTATGAAGAACTTACCTTAGAATTCTTTACATCCCTTCAATTTGAATCCAACAAACCTAAAGAATTGTGGTTTAGGTTGTAGGGACAAACTTATGGGCTTGATTATGAGACTTTGCATGATATTTGTGTATTTTCCCGAGTCATCCGTAATGGATCAGCATGATGATTTCCGTGTCAACCCCTACTAGACTGAACTAACTAGGTTAAAGTGTTTCGACGCTAAGAATGCATGCAACAACATCATCAGGAGCCACGAACACTTGTTGATGCACAAATTCATGTGTCAAACTATTTTTAACAAAACAGAAACCAATAAGTGTTTGACGAAAGAACTTTTCATGTTGTGGTGCATAGACCACAGCATTCTAGTTTGCACAACCACCCATATCTTTAACGTAATTATTGCTACTCGAAAGAAGAGGAGCAATAACTTAGGAATGGGTTACTTGTTTTCAGTTAGAGCTAATTACTATAGAGTTGAGTGCAACGGATTCACATTTTACCATCCTAAATTCATGAACCATCATCATCTATACTAAGCTGAAATCCTAAAATCCCATAATATGGAACTTTGGGATATTAGCTAAGACACACGTCAAGGGCAGGACTAGTTAAGCGAGTTTAAGTGCTCAACAACAACGAGAAGAGGATTTAACCTGCGAGGAGTCTGAGGAAGAAGAAGAAACAAAAGAACTAGGCTAGAAGAGAATGCTTCATACAATCTCTGTAAACCCCAAAGTAATTACAGATACACTCACGGAGAACTTCAGAAGAATGAAGGAGATGGCACAAACACAACAATGTCAGAGCCGAGATATACGTCGTATCCATCATTATTTCGAGGCATAGGGTGTCCAATTTTCACCCCCTAACACCATCCCCGCCTTCATCACCATGAGGCTTTGTTTTAACCCCTTTCTTTTTAAATTTAGTCTTTATTTTATTTTTGTTTCACTTTAACTTATGTTTCGTCATTCCATATGTGTTTGTTTATTCCCTTCTTACATTAAGGACAATGCGTTGTTCAAATGTGGGGAGGGTTATGTGTTTTGCTTTGAATGTGATTTTGCATATTGTATGGTAGTTTGTTAGGTTGCATTTTGTGAATCGTGTGAACATGTCAATGGCTTAGATGGATTGAAATTGGTTTCATTTTGAACATAGTCTATTAGGTTGTGAAGAATCATTAGCTCACAAAATCAGTGAATTGGGATCTTTCGCTAAATATACAGCTTAATTAGGATTTACTGTTAGTTTGTCACCCTCTAAATTGTCACATACATTCATAATTTGAGGCTTTTCAACTTAAGTAACTTTGCTAGTATTTTTTCATTGAAACAAGTAGCTAAAGCAACAAGGTAGACAATAAAAAAATTATGTTTGTTAATATTAAATAAATAACTATTTCGCTAGCCTTCGGGTTATGAATAGAGCTAGTAGCCAGTTGAGAACGTGATGTAGTTGAGTAACCGGATCGACATGCATCACAAATATGTGCCTTCGCGTCAAAAGGCTATAATGATGTTCTAACCAAGTAGCTTAATAAAAAAACCATAACTTAGTTGAGTAATCAGATCAACATTCATCACCAATGTTTACCTACGCGTAAAAAGACTAAATCCATGTTCACAACAAGTAAATAAATACATTAAAAAAATATGTGTGTGCAATTGAAAAGGGTGAATAATTTAACATTTGAGTCTGGATTAATATGTATATTTAGTTCAAAGCCCCAAGATGCAGATTTTGTTTGTTAATGATTTGAAATGACTCGAATGATTGTGTTTTAAAATAAATTTATTTCATAAAGTTGAATCCATTCTTTCATTACTACATTGTGTGTTGTGTGATTTTATGTTTGCTGCTTTGATTGCGTAAGGACAAGCAAACGCTTAAGTGTGGGGATGTTGATAAGTGTGAATCGAATCATGTTTTAAGGCTTAGTTTGATATGTATTTAATTGTTAATTCAATCGTTTAGTATGTGTTTAGGTTAGAATTGTGTTTATTTGTTAATTATTTGTGTTTAAATGTTTTTATGGGTTAATACAAGTCTTTGAACTTAATTATTATGTTTTTGAGGAACCTTGATGTGTTTGTTAGTGTTTCAGGGTCAACATCGAAGAATGGAGAAGTTTCGAAGACACTTAAACTAAAACAATGGCCCACAGTCGTGGCATAACAGGCCATGATCGTGACAGAAGCATTACAGTCAGCTCATAATCATGGCCCATATACCACGATGGTGACAAAAGTCCAAGACACGACCCATGATCGTGGCCTACTTGCCACGATCATGACAAGAGGCTCAGATGTGGCCCACGATCATGGCTTGTAGGGCCACGATCATGGCTTATGTTGGGCAGACGCTTAGACACTTAAAAACATTAAGTTTTGAGGGAGTTTTTTGACCTTTCGGACCTGACAAACCCCATGACTGCCCAGAACATAAAACATATATAAAGAATAAGACAAAGAAGATAGGGGAAGCTTCTTGCATCAACCACTTTTGAGAGAAATCCTAAAAAGGATTGTTGAGAGATTGAGAAAGAGAAGAAGAAAGAGAGAAATGGAGAAGAAACTGACATTGACGTACTTCCCAGATCAGGAGTTTCCCGACAACGCTGCCTCCCGTCTCCATTCAAGATCGTATTTCCTATTATTTTCCATTTTTATTATTGTACAGAATTGGGAATAGCAGTTTGATGATAGGAATTGTGAATGTTGAGATGTTCTAAACTCACCTTTAGGTTTTATCTTTGATTTAATGAAATTTGATTATTTTTATGCTTATTAAATTTATTGTGATTGATTTCTATGATTGCATAATTCGATAATAAACTGAGAGGGTGAATCGAATAAAAAATAATTAAATTGGCCTAACAAGAGTTAGGTTATTTAATAAGAACGAGAAATTAATTAAATCAGTAATTGTGTGAAGAGAGATCTCGCTTAGGTTCCCGATAGTTTATTGGACAACTTCATATCTAATTAGGGTTTTGGATAGGTTGTTAATTGACAAATTACAATTTTCAATAATCTAATTAGGGTTTATAATTTAGGGTTAATCGTTATAACTTGAGAGAGTAATCAACCCTAGGATCATTTAGAACCAATAATCTGGTAAGTCATAATCGATTAGGTTAGCGTTAAAGATAGGTAAAATTTTCCTTTCTCTCAATTGATAGTTCCTTTAAGTCAATTCTTAAGTGTGTTGCAATAGCTAAATTGTTAATATTTTCGTAATTGATTCTTGGATTTAATTGTGAGATTGAATTGAATTCTTGTTTTAGTTTTGCTATCTTTTAAATTTCTGTGAATTGTGTTGGCCTTAGATTTAAGACTAGATTATCCCTCCTTATGGGATCGACACCTTAGATACTACGCGAATGACCCGTGTGCTTATAGATTATCGAGGTTAATCATTAGAACTTACACACATCGAAAAAACCACGATCAATCTTCCAGAAATTGATATTTCTATAATAGAATTTATTGATCCACTTAGACCATAAAGATTCCTTATCAGTTAGAGACTTCCAAATTCTCTAGGCTATGAAAACATTTAGCATCATCTTGATTGAAGCAATTACTTACCTTCCCTCTTGCTTAGCAAAGCAAATTGCCTACCATTTAATTAGCTCCCTTACAAACATCAACCTTACCCAACCAGGGGAAATATCTTATAAACTTCTCCATTTCTTTAATCACCTTCTTAGGCAAACATAAATGGCCATACCAATGAACGCTACTGCTTCTCAACGTAGAAGCTATAAGTTAAAGCCTACCCGTCACTAATAGTAATCTATTCTACCAACTACTAATTCTTTCCTTCAATTTGTCAAGAAGATGTAAGCAATCTACATACTTTAACATCCAATTGTCAAGAAGATGTAAGCAATCTACATACTTTAACTTCCTAATAGTAATGGAATCCTTAGATATATGAATAGAGTTTTTTAAATATACATTCCTACTACACCATTGAGGACCCTTAGATTTAGCATATTAAATGAGACATACATGCAACTCTTCCTCATGTTCGCCATCAAGCCAAATAAATTTGAAAATTCCTTAAGAATCCCCATTACTAGACTTATAGAAAAAGTGTTTTCATCTAAAAGCTCATTGCATATGTTGGGTTAGCCATGGTTGCATGCATCACATACATGCGTATACAGCGGAAGTGTCAGAATCAAGATTTCAACACCATGACAACCCGAAATTTACAAGATCATACATGTCTGCAAGGATATGTATCTAAGAATATGAAATATAAACTTTTTACCTTTTGTATCTCCTTTCTTAATTCTTCTCCTTATTTGGGTTATTGCAAACACCAAACCCTTCTTTGAAACCCAATAACACACAAAGAAGGAAGATGAAACAATGTGTAAGGGTGTTAGAACACCAAACTTGATGAATTCACATAGATGTTCAAATGGAAAAATAGATCAAGGTTATCTTACATATATGTTGATTTATACAACAATTGCATAAACTGCATGCAGATAACTCAAGAACTCTTCTCACTCTCTCTAGAATGCTTCTAGAGCCCTTTCTCTCTCACTTGAGTGTGTAAGAAGTGGAAGAAGCTCACGTACATAAGCGAATAACTCACTTATTTAACATTTCGTGGCCTTTGTCACGATCGTGGCCTTGTTGGCCATAATTGTGGCCTATCTCACCTTCGGTCGCGATCGTGGCCCTATGAATCACGATCGTGGCCTGTTTAAAATGGTCATACACACTATTTTTTGCATCTGATCTTTTATACATGTGATCCTTAGGTTCCCGGTTATTTTCGGCATTTGAATTAACTCTTAATTCAATCAAATCATGAAGGGTTTCATAATACCAATTTACCAGAATATAAGTAGATTAACACATGAACTCTTCGATAGTTAATTATCTAACTTATTAACTTTTCCTTGGACAATTACCGTGCAATTTTTCCTTTCATCATATTATACCCCACTTGGTTTAGAGTATGGGCTATGTGTCAACTCTCACTAGACTGACTACGTCACATCTAGTCCAATTGATGTTAGTTCTTTTCTTAGGATCTCATTCTCTAAAAGTCATTGAAGACTCTCTTCATGACACATAATTGCTTTGGCCAGAGACTCTAGAGTAACGACCGTAACAATAGGCCGTGGGTATCATCTCCTTCTATCAGGAGTGGTGAATTCTTTATTGGCTACCCAATTACCTTCGAATACAAATAGTTGTACCCAATCACCACTCTAAGAACGACCTCGTCTTGAGGTAACAAGGAATGATGTCAAATCATAGGATTAAAATCCAAGATATCCTTGAGTACCTCAAGTCTAAGGATATTTGCACCACTGCTATGATGAGATTATTCATTAATATTCGATAAATCATCCATATGATAATCTCATAGCAAGTCATCCGATGTACTTACTACTCTTAGTAAGCATCCACATGTTAACTCTAAACAACTCATACTTACAGTTTACGAGATCCACTGCTTGATCAAATCAAGGAGTATAACATGTGCTAGTCTGTCTGGATTAATAATGTCCTATCTTATTAATCCTATGACAACATAATTGCATATGATAAGAATCTCATTATCATGATCTCATCATGATTTCCTTTATGTTATGTTTTGTATCATGGATTTCATTAATTCGATTTAAGATCAATATCAATTCATATATAAACGAATATCAAATCAATGAAAAATACCTTTCGCTTTATTATTCAAAATAAAGTTTGTACAAAAGTGCTAAAGGTGATTGCCTTTAGAGCACTACTCTAAGAATCTCCCACTTACACTAAAGCCAATTGCCTTTCTATCTAATACCATAGGCAAGTTTACAAGAATCAAATTTTTCTTGAGGAAGTGGCTTAGTTGAAGGATCAGTGATGTTTTGATTTGTGGGTACTCTTTCATTCTTCACATCACCTCTATCAATTATCTCCCTGATTAGGTGATATCTCTTGAGTACGTGCATGGACCTCTGATGAGACCTCAGTTCCTTAGCTTGAGCAATAGCCCCATTATTGTCACAATACAACAATATTGGGTGTACTATGTTAGGAACCACTCCAAGTTCCATGGCGAACTTCTTGATCCAAACAGCTTCTTTTGTCGCTTCCATAGCTGCAATGTACTCTGACTCAGTCGTCGAATCTACAGTCATTTCTAATTTGAAACTCTTCCAACTGACTGTTCCACCATTCAGTGTGAAAACATAACCTGACTGGGATTTGGAGTCATCCTGGTCATATTGAAAACTGGTTTCTGTATGCCCGCTCATTATTTGATCTCCATTTCCATATATCAAGAATACATCCTTAGTCCTTCTCATATACTTTAAGATATTCTTAACAGCCACTCAGTGACTCTCACCAGGATCTGATTGATATCTGCTCATAACACTTAGAGCATACGATATAACATGTCTTGTATATAACATAACAAACATGGTTGATCGTACTGTCGAAGCATACAGGATCATACTCATGCGAGTCCTCTCATCTTGTGTCTTAGGATACATAGATTTCAAGAGTTTATCCCATAACTCATGGGAAGAAACCCTCTCTTGGACTGCTTTATGCTAAACCTATTTAGCACTTTATCTATATATATGGACTATGAAAGACCTAGCAACTTTTTTGATCTATCTCTATAGATCTTTATTTCCAATATATAAGTTACTTATCCAAGGTCTTTCATGGAAAAATTACAAGACATTCAAACTTTGACTGATTGCAAACTTGAGACATCATTTCCTATAAGTAATATGTCATCTACATATAACACAAGAAATATGATAGCACTCCTACTAACCTTCTTGTACACATAAGGTTCATCAGGATTTTGAGAGAAACCAAACTCTTTTATTGTCTCATCAAATCAGATGTTCCAACTCCTAGATGCGTGGCTGCATACCTTTCTGCCATCTTTAGATACGAAGGCCTTAGGTTGTATTATATATACATCCTCAACTAAGTTTCCATTTAGGAAAGCCATCTTCACATCTATCTACCATATTTCATAATCATAATAAGCAGCAATGGCTAGGTGTATTCTAATGGATTTAAGCATAACTACAAGGCTAAATGTCTTGTCATAGTCAACCCCTTGTCTTTGATGATAACCTTTAGCAACTAACCTCTTTATAGGTAATCGCATTACCTTCCATATTAATTTTCTTCTTGAAAATCCACTTGCACCCTATGGATTTTAACCCTTCGGATGGGTCAACTAAAGTCCATACTTGGTTTTCATATATGGAATCCATTTTAGACTTCATGGCTTAAAACCATTTTTTAGATTCTGAACTCTTCAGAGCCTCCTCGTAGGTTGTAGGCTCATCGTCCTCTATGAACAATACATCATTTTATTCACTTACGAGAAATCCATATCTCTCTGGAACATTGCGTATCCTACTTGACCTATTAACATTTTGTATGTTAGAAGGTTCAACTATTATCTCATCTCTATGAACAACAATTTCGGGTTCAGGTAGTTGATCTGCGTATATTTGAGCATCATAAACTTCATCAAATTCAATTTTGTTCCCCCTGTCTTCTCTTATAAGAAACTCTTTCTTTAAAAAGACATTATGTTTTGAGACAAACATCTTTTTCTCTAAAGCATTATAGAATTGATATCCAATTGTTTCCTTAAGACATTCTATAAACAGACATTTATTAAATTTCGCTTCAAGCTTGTCTGATTGAATCTGCTTCACATAAACCAGACAATCCTAAACTTTCATATGAGAAAGATAGGGCATTTTGTTAGTCTATATCTCATATGGAGTAACTTCAACTGCCTTAGAAGAGACTCTGTTTGTCATATAAATAGCAGTCTCGAGTGTATAACCCCAAAAGGATTTCAGTAGATCTACTAAGCCCATCATTGACCTTACCATGTCTAAAAAGGTTCAGTTTTTCCTTTCAGCCACACCATTATGTTGTGGTGTGTAAGGTGGAGTCCATTGGGATACTATCTCATTATCTCTGAGATAAGTTAGAAATTCCTCGTTTAAGTCTTCACCACCTCGATCTGATCAAAGTGTCTTAATACTTCTACCGATTTGTTTCTCTACTTCATTTCTAAATTGTTTAAACATTTCAAAAATTTCAGACTTGTATCTTATTAGATACACATACCTATATCGTGAATAATCATCGATAAAAGTAATGAAGTACACAAAAC
>JANQAP020000323.1:140856-161620 GCA_026874005.2 Erythroxylum coriaceum
TGCATATATGAATGCATGAATATGTCAATGCAATATTAAACACTCCTAACCCGTGCCAAATTACCAATTTACCCTTCTCATAGGTGAGGGGATGTTACAATAAAGACCCAGTTATGCACAAGAGATCCAAGTATATCGATGTGAGGGTCCACTTCATTAGAGAATGAATCTCACAAGGATTATTCACTCTGAAGAAAATAGCGAGCGATACAAACCCCTTGGACTTTGGAACAAAGATTGTCACTCCAAGGAAGTTCACTTCCTGTAGAGACTATTTACAACTAAGTGAAGCCCCTTGAAGACAACAATTGTCGAAGACCCACTCTCGATCTCATGTTTGTGGTGAAAACTAGGGTTTGGTTTCTAAATCTCCTACAAATCGATGAACAAAGTGAAGATTAATGGAAAAGGAGAGAATAAATATGAAGAAGTTCATAATTTCTTCATCAACTCTCAACGCAGATTCGTCAATTTGACTCTATTTAGGGATTTAGGGTTAGGTGTTTATGAATATGTGAGTTGTGTCTAAAAGAAATCGAAGAAGAGAAGCTGTCTGATCAAGGCATAAGTCAAGACAATAAGGAGCTGGTGTTTTAGTGAAGCACGTAAGAAGCACACGTGAGAAGCACATATAGAAGAAATAAAGTGTGTCGACACATAAACAGATTATAACAGCTACTTGTGGTCTATAAATACATCAAATTAGAGTCACACAGAGACACATCATTTTTTTGATTCAAGAAAGAATAGAGATAGAGAGTTGCTAGAGTACTTACTGAAGAGTACTAGAGAGTTTTAGAGAACTCTTGCAATTGTTTTAAACACACCGCCTCTTGTAACAAATTCTTTCATTGAAGCTAGTGGAACCACCATCGTGAGATCCTTGGATGTAGATAGCAATTAAGCTATTGAACCAATTAAATTCTCTGTTCTTTATTTTTTGCTACTCTTTAAATTCTGCAAAATCCAATCAAGTGCCATAAGTCTTTTGTGGTAAAAGACAACTTAAAGAAAGAAAGTTCCTAAAAGTCTTCTTTACGATGCTTTGGAGATACGGCAGTTTGGCACAATCAGCTTCATCCACCAAGCGGTCATGACCAACGCAGTTCTCTAGCTCGTCTCTAGCCTTCTTTAATGCGTCAGGATTGTTAAGGAGAAGTGACAGTGCCCACTCAATTGTTACTGCAGAAGTGTTTGTGCCAGCAATTAGCAATGTCTGCGTGAAGAGGTAAAATGTCAGGATAGTATGGAATAATGCAGAAAAAGAATTTACCACTACAAATGCTACTACAAGATGGACAAAACAATATAGGATAGTATGGAAGAAAGAAATGATTCAACCAAGCACAGTTAACTGTTCTTGAAATGTTAATTTTCAACCAAGATTCAAATGAGAAGAAAGTACGTAGAAACGTACCATTATGAGGCCTTTGATGAGCTGAGCAGAATAGTATTCAGGTTCAGATTCTTGCGAAGAAAGCAGAACATCGATCATTGTCTTTGTTTTTTCTTCCCTCGCTGGCAAGATTCCATCTTCTTCCTCCCGTGCTCATCTGTAAAAGCTTGCATAAATTGGTTAGACTTTTTATGCAATTCCAAAATCCTTTTTTCTGTACCCTGGAAATCGAACCATCTAAGGAAAGGCAGGAAATCAATAAGATTGGTGGCCCCGCTTACTTCAAAAACTCCTCTAATAACATCACGAAATCGTTTTGTCTCGTCAATATCTTCTACTTCAACACCAAAATACCGCTTCCCTACAATCACTCTCATAATCATATTAAAAGATAGCTCTGATAACCATGATTTCATCTCTACCTTGGAACACGTTCCGCCTGAAATTTGATATAGTTTTTTGACCAGCATTTCAGTTTCCTATGTTTGAACATTTAGGAACATGTTAAGCCTGCTAGCTGAAAATAATTGAACTGCAGCTAACCAACGAAGGTTACGCTAGTGTGGACCATAGGAGGAAGATCCTATGGTTCTGTAGTTATAATTTAGATGCTTGCCAGCCAAAAGACCAGGCCTATTAGCGAAGACAAAGTCATTTTTGTGAAGCACTCTTCCACCAAGGATGGTGATGATATGTGCTAAAAATGGTAGATGAAAACAGAGAAGAAATCAGGGTTTTTCTTATATTCATTTTTGGTACGTTCAGGACTTTATTTATACTACTTTCTACTCTTTTCTATTGGTTGCTGCTCCTAGAATCACGGAAACTATAACTAACAATGTTACAACGCTAGCTGTATAGTACTGAAAAATCATCCAACCAAAACAATGTACAAAACTACCTGTATGGTGAGAAGTAACAAAATGATCATGTAAGGGAATGAAATAAAGCTTGAAGCTTGTGTCTGTAGGATTGGCCCAATCCACTAGAGTGTTTTTAGGTATTTTACCACCCGCCCATCAAGTCGGAGCTTTGGTTGAGAACAAACGACTCCGAACTTGCTAATAAGACTCAAAAATACGCGTGCGCATAGTAGCTTAGTAAACAGATCTGCAAGTTGTCCCTTCGTATTCACGTGCTTTAGTTGTAGGACCCTAAGCTCACACAATCCCGAACTAGATGGAGGTCGATCTCGAGGTGCTTCATCCTCTCCTGAAAGACTGGGTTTTTCGAGATGTAGATCGCGGCTTGGTTATGGCAATATAAAGGTATGGTCCACGATTGCTAAACTGAAACGCTTGAAGCAACTGTGTTATCCACTTTAATTCGCAAGTGGTTGAAGCTAAGCTTTTATACTCTGATTCAGTTGATGAGTGACTTACCGCCATTTGTTTCTTTGTTTTCCAGGAGATTGAAGACTTTCTGAGGAACACACAGAAGCTCGTTAAGGATCATCTGGTGAAGATACAACTTCCCCTATCCAAATTAAAATAAGCCACAAGGTGGATTCTCTTCTGCTGGGTAAAAAATTCCTAGATCCTGGGTTCCCTTTAGATATTTTAACACTCACTTAGCAGCTTCCCAATGTGGTAGTCTAGGGTTGCTCACAAATTGACTAAGTTGCTGTGTCGCATACGTAATATCAGGCCTAGTGAAGCCTAAGTATTGTAATCTTCCCACTAATCTCCTATACGTTTCTGGTTTGTCTAGCAACTCACCTTCTTCAATGGTTAACTTGTTTCCAGGGACCATGGGTGTCACTCAAGGTGTACAATTCAACAAGTTGGTCTCTTGCAAGTTGTCTCTGATGTATTTGCTTTGAGTAAGTATCATCCCCTCTTCTGCTCTAGCTATTTCAATTCCAAAGAAGAATTTAGCATATCCTAGGTCCTTGATAGTGAATTCTGTATTCAATGCCTTCTTGATTGCTCCTACCTGTTTTTCATTTGCACCTGTCATCAAGATGTCATCCACATAAACAATTACTACCATGAAATCATCCCCTATGCCCTTAGTGAATAGACAACGATCTGCCTTTGATTTTGCGAACCTTATAGAGTATAATTTTGTAGATAATTCCTTGTTCCACTGCCTGCCAGCTTGTTTTAAGCTATAGATAGATTTAATTAGTTTGCATACCTGCCCTTTCTTGGCTTTAGTGCAACCTTGTAGGGGTAGCATATAAAGTTCTTCTTCTAAACAATCGTGAAGAAAAGCATCATTGATGTCACATTGATGGATTAGCCGTTGCCTAGAGGTAGCAATGGCACCCCTTGCTACAAGTCTGGATTTTAGTTTGTCCACTGTCCCATCTGGATTATACTTTACTTTGTCTACCCATTTTGAAGCTATAGCCTTCTTCCCCTCAGGTAGCTCCGTAAGCTCCCAAGTCCCATTCTTCTCTAAGGGAAATAGCTGCACATTTATAGACTCCACCCACCTCTCATCTCTACTAGCAGTATCATAGGATAAAGGTTCAAAAATTTTAGAGACATTACCTATAAAGTTACTATACGTATTGCTATGTTTGATGTTCAGCACCTACATTTGCATGATCAAGAGAGTGAATGGATTGATGTGTTGTGGTTTGATGGGCATAGTCTTCCAGGTATTTAGGTTTTTTATGGTTTCTATTGCTTTTTCTTTGTGTGGGAGTAGTAGGTAATATGTCTTGGTCTGGTAGGTTGTCAGATAAGGTGTAGTCAGATGGTTGGGAATTTTGTTAGTTACATGGTGTTTGCCTTGAACCGTCGTCGCTTTGCTCAATGGGTTGTGTAGTTTCCATGGCTAGTATTTGTGTAGGATATTCTATGCCTGCATCAGTTAAGCTACTTGTGAACAAAGGATCAAGGTTTTGTTTTGTGCTAGTAACATTGTCTACTAAAGGAAAGTCATTCTCATAAAATATAACATCCGTCGACACAAACACTGCTTTAGCATTCAAATCTATGACTCTATAAGCTTTGTAATCTGGAATACATCCAAGGAAAATGCACCTTTTTGACCTAGGATCCAATTTTGTTATGTTTGGTGTTTTATCTAATGTAAAACAAAGGCAACAAAAATTTTTCAGATGTTCATAGTTGGGTTTTCTTTTGTGCAGCTTCTCAAAATGGCTCATCCAACCTAGGACTTTGATCGGGATTTTATTTATAAACTATGTAGTTGTTAAGAGTGCCTTTCCCCAATAACCTTTAGGTAATTTAGCCTTGAAAAGTGGGCTCTAGTAATTTGTAGTAAATGTTTGTGCTTAACTTCTACTACCCCATTCTGTTGTGATGTGTAGGGGCTACTTTTTTGGTGTTGAATTCCCATCTCTATGAAAATTTTGTTACATTCATGATTAATGAACTCCCTTCCATTATCAATTTGTATTTTCAATACGTTAGTGCCAAACTGTCTCTCAGTGTTTTTAAGAAACTACACAATGGTTTGTGGTGTCTAGTGTTTGTGTCTTAGTATAAAGGTTCAAGTGGCTCTTGTATAATCATCCACAATGGTAAGGAAGTAATGTGAACCACCCATAGTAGCAATACTATAGGGTCCCCATAAGTCTATGTGTATGATTTCAAAAGGTCTTTGTGTATGTATTTCATACATAGGGAAAGGTTTTCTATGCTGTTTAGCCAAAGGGCACACCTGACATTCATGTTTGATAGGGAAAGAAACATTTATCTCATTAATGTGCTGCAATTTCTCTTTGGATACATGCCTTGGTCTAGAATGCCACACATCAAAAGTCACAGAAACATTAAAAACAACATTCTCAGTCTTGTAGAACTCTAAAGAGGGACCTTTTAGGCTATTTGGGGTTAGAAGGGTCTCTACATCTAGCTCATACAATCCATTCACCACTTTGATAATAGCCATAACATCATAAGTCTAAAGGTCCTGCAAAAACAACTTGTTAGAGATAAAAATCACAATAACTTCATTCTGAGTAGTAAGTTTATTGATAGACAACAGATTCTTGAAGAAATTAGGTACATGTAAAATTTCTCTAAGAGAAAATCTGTCCCTTATATGTGTCTGACCAACATGAGCAACCTCTTGCTTAGTCCTATCAAGTAAAGTAACAAGATCATAGGCATTATTAACCACATATTTAGTGCAAAGACTAAGATCTACTGTCATGTGTGTAGATGCACCAAAATCAATAAGCCAAGATTCAGTACAATTGAATAATGTGTTCACAGAATGTGTAGTATTACCTGCGTAATTTTGATACCCTGAATATTTTACCTCTCCAGTAGTTTTGCCTTTGATAACCTTACTTATTTCTTATTGAATGAAATTAGCAAGACTAGAAGGTATCTGCCCATTCAATGAGTTTTCTTCGTTCTGCTCTTGTATGGTATTTACTAGGTTATTAACTATTTGTGCCATGTTTGCCTTCCCTTTCTCTCTTTTTGCAGTAAGCTGCTTGTACCAGTCAGGGATCCCATGAATTTTGAAGCAAGTCTCCAAGGTATGTCCATTCTTCTTACACTTTTCACAGTACTTATCCTCCTTCTTGAGATAAGGGCCTTTGCTCAAACTATTATTGCTTCTCCCACCTTTCTTTGTGCTATTTGATTGTTTAGCTAGCATTGCCATGTTAGGAGTGCTGTCCATGGTAGAATTCACTACTCTTTGTCTTTCAACAGTTTGTTGCATAGAAAATGCTTTATTCACTGTAGGTAATGGCTTCATTAACATAATTTGGTTAACAACATGCTCAAACTCATCATTTAGACCCATTAAAAATTGCACGAGTCTATAAGCATTTTCCTTAGTCATAATGGCTCTGGAAGCATCACAAGTACACATAAGGATAGGATTAAACTGGACAAATCATCCCATAATTTTTTAAGCTTAGTATAATAAACAGAAACTGTTAAGGTGTCTTGTTTAAGGGAGCTTATCTCCCTTTCTATTTGATACAATAATGATTCATTAGCTTCACCGAACCTTTCTTGCAATTCTACTCAAAGTTCTTTAGCAGTAGTAAAAGATAGAAATGCATCACCTAGTTCTTTAATCATAGCATTGAGAATCCATGACTTTACCATGTTGTCTGCTCTCTTCCATTTTGCTAATAAAACTGGATCTTTTGTGGGCATGATGCAGGTTGCATCTATGAAGGATAGCTTGTCTTTAGCTCACAAAGCTATAGTCGTAGACTCACTCCAGTTGATGTAGTTGTTGCCGTTGAAGGGTGTGGTGACAAGCACAACACCAGGATTTTCAGTATTGGTAATAGAGTAGGGTTCATATTCATTTGTTGTGGGCATATTTGTGGCAATAGAACCACTATTGTCGACTGTATTAGACATTGTAAGCTAGGGTAGAGGAATCAGATTTATGGCTCTGATACCATGCTAAAAATAGTAGATGAAAACAGAGAAGAAATCGGTGGTTTTCGTATATTCATTTTCATGTGTACGAGACTTTATTTATACTACTTTCTACTCTTTTCTATTGGCTGCTGCTCCTAGAATCACGGAAACTATAACTAACAATATTTCAACGCTAGCTGTACAATACTGAAAAATCATCCAACCAAAACAATGTACGAAACCACCTGTATGGTGAGAAGTAACAAGATGATCGTGTAAGGGAATGGAATAAAGCCTGAAGCTTGTGTCAGTAGGATTGGTCCAATCCACTAGAGTGTTTTCGGGTATTTTACCAATATGACTAGCGCATTCCGATAACCAAGTGACAGGTAGAAGATAGGACCTAACTTTTCTGATAAATTTTGCAAGGCTCTATGGATTGGTTTTCCAGTGACCGCATGCAGATGGCCGATTAAGGGAAGTGAAGCTGGGCTTGGTGGGAGATTTTTGCACCCTTTTTCTTCTAAACAAAAGAAGCATGAAGAAAAGACAGAAAAGTAACGGAAACCATGTCCACCCGTGTCTCGTCCATGGACATCTGAACTTTCCCAAAAATTGTGAAGTTTTCAGGTTATATGAAGAAACGATAGCAAGATGATGGAAAAATAATGCCAAAACAGAGCATTTATTCGCACCAAAAATGGTTTAACATACATTCGGACGTTTAAAGTTTTCATTAGTCGTTGCCCAGAGCGGATAAATTAAAGATGGAAAAAAAAAATCTCTGACAACTCCTATTTGAACAACCTTTCATTGCCGACCAAAAGAATCACTAATTGGGATACTAGCTTGAGTTGACACGCGATCATTGCGGACCAAGGATGTCGCTATTGGAACTCGAGGTTCGAGCATTAACATACACAATAATACGCATCATGCTGTCTTAACATAAATACCGATCGACGATTGCATTTGGCTATTTATTTTTCTATTTTCTGTTTAACAATGCAGAAGAGAATTTCGCTCCTCTTCAATTTTAACTTACTGGGATGTAGAAAACAGGAAGTTGCACCTGCCAAGCAAACTATGAATCACTAAGGCCTATCAAGGATGCTCAGTTCATGTTGATTCGCAAAAGTGCCCGCTTTTCACACGCTCATACCGTAAGCTAAATAGTACTAATACCTACTAGTAGAAATATTGACTAACAATTCCTCAAAAAAATTAACCACAACAATGTTCTCCACAATCTGTTGTTAAATATAATACCAACTCGATTGATTAGTATTGGATAAATTATGAATTTGTATAAATAGAGATAATGCAAATACTCTACTCATTTTATTGTCTATTTTGGTTTGAGAAAGTTGTCGAAGATCTTGAGTAAATTCATCCTCTTCCAAATAAGTAATTGCAATTTTTACTAATTAAAGGTAAAGCTGTATACTTCTGAATCTTTTCAAACATCACATCTCGACGGGATTCTTACTACAATGCTATTGTTGTAATCATCTTCAATAAAAATTGCCTAAAAAAATATCAGCAAGATCCTTTTGCACCTTTCTTAATGAACGAAATAGATTAAAAGGAACTGTATACTCGTAAACTTACTAAAGCAATCAACAAAAATTAAATAATTTATAGTAATTTTATTGGGCATCCCCATCATAGGCTTAATTAGAACATGCCTCATACTAATAAGGGGCTTCTTAGATTTCACGAACTTAGATTATTTATTGAGTCACTATATTATCGTTATATCAGATCAAATTTTAATTTTCTTAGCATTAATCTTTTGAAAATGGTAATTGATAAATATCCAATATAAATAGAATTTCATTTTTTCCCTTGAACAAACATTAATTAGTGTATTTATAATAAGGAAAAATAATAAAGGATAAACGAAAAATAAGTATAATGAATTGATTAACCTTTATAAAATATTTGACCCAAAAAGAACAAAAGTCCATCATCCGGTCCCGTAAACCTTAGATACTAAAAGGTATTAGAAACTTGTAACATATACAATACAAATCTAATATAATCACATATATCTAATAAATTTATTAACATGAATGAGAAAATGAGGTGCGATAAACAATAATGGTACCCATATGATCTATAATGTATCATGTTTTGTTTGTTAATCTCAATTTTTTAAACTTTATGCTAAATTACAATAAAGAAATAAGTTTTCTCTGACTATATGCTAAATTACATTAGAAAAAATCTTTATAAGATTAAAAAATTATATTTCTCATGTCTCATAAACCCTTTAATATCTTAAGATATCTGGATATGTTAAGAGATATATGATCAATGTTAAACTATATATATGCCCAATAATAAGTAATATGCTTAAAGATTGGTTTAAACCTTATAATTTCACTTCTAATATGATAGTGAAAAAATATATGATTGAGAATAAAATAATAATCATCAATATATAATCAATACAGTCATAATACATGAAAACAAATATGTATTTGAAGCAGATACATAATGTTAGTTAATTAGCGATTTTAAAAGACTTCAAAATACCTATATTATAGAGATATCTTTAAAAAATGGATGGATGAAATCTTTTATTTAAAGGATTAGCCAACATATGCTCACTTAAAATATGCTCCATTATGATGTTACCTTTTTGTACAAGTTCCTTTATGATCAAATATTTAACCTTTAAATTCTTAAGCCTTATGATATTCTTATTATTGTTATTGGACAACACTGTGAAAAGAATATCATAGTACAATCAAATGGCTCTAGCCACTAAAATCACTATAAATAGCTCATAAATAAAAAATTCCAACTAATTTTCTTGTGAAATAGGCTCATAACATGCAACAAACTCTACATGTATAATCAAAGAGGCCAAAAGTGTCCATTTGATAATTTTTCATAAAATGACACCATCTACTAACATAAAAATATAATTTGATATAAACTTTCTATCATTTGGATATATAGCAAAATTAGAATGTATATACCTAACCAGATTTAGTTTCTCAACCTTATATGTTAGCATATAATCTTTTATTCCTCAAAGATATCTCAAAACTCGTTTTACTATATTCAAATGCTTTATACCTAGGTTGGATAAATATCTACCTAATAGTGCAATAACAAATACAATGTTTGGTCTAGTGTAGATTTGAGTATACATCAAGTTAGACACTACACTAGAATAAGGAATATTTTTCATAGTCTCTCTTTTTGTCTTAACTTTTAGATACTGTGCCAAAGATGATATCTCTCCATAAAGGATCAATGTTGCATAAGGCTTACAATTTTCTATATTAAACCTTGGCAACACACACTCTATGTATTCTTTTTATAAGATACCTAAAATTTTTCGAAATATGTCCTAATGAATATGAATACCAAGGTTAAAACATACTTCACCAAGATCCTTCATGTTAAAATGCTTGGCTAACATTTATTTATCCTCATACAACATGGCAAAGTGATTTGATGCAAGTAAGATATCATCTATATATAAAAGTAAAAAAATAATTTTTCTTCCCTATCCTTATAATTTAAGCGTATTTTCATCAAATTCAAATGAATTTATTACCTCATCAAACTTCAGGTCTCACTAATGAAAAGCTTGTTTTAATATGTATAATAATTTCCTCAATTTACCTATTAGATGATTGTTTCATCATATTGAAACCCTTTAGGCTACACCATATAAACCTTTTCATGAAGATGTTAATTAAGGAAAATAGTTGTAACATCCATATTATGTAGCTCTATATCATAATAATTTACTATTTTCATAATTATTTTGAATGCATCTTTGGAAGATACAAGAGAGAAAGTGACATTAAACTTTATACCTTCTCTCTAAGTGAAACATCGTTAACTAACTTGGCTCTAAACACCTGAACTTTATCCTTGGAGTTTTTTTTTGGGTCTTATAAACCCATTTAAATCTAATAATTTATAGTTATGAGGTGGATCAACAAATTCCTATACCTGATTATACCTTATGGATTGTATTTCATTCCTCGTTACTTCCCATTATAAATCTGCATGAGGAAAAAAAAAGAAAAGTGACTAGATTAATAATATGTCTTATATCATAGTTATTCACACACAAATAAACTATGTAATCATATGATGTCGCATACCTTCTAATCCCAATCCTATATTGGGATTGCACTAGGTCTAAAATGCATTAGCTCTAACTGAATAGGTAAAGGATATAAAATAATAATAGAATTAACTATACCATCATCTAAAATTTAAAGGATCAACCTTATCATAAATATTATGTTCCAAAAATAGCTATCTATGACTCCATAATTTTGGATCCTCTTTATTTATAATAAAATCTATAGCTTTTAAAATGGTATGGATATCCTATGAAATAATAATTAGAATGAGAATGTTGTTTATTTTTATTAGGATTATACAAACATAGCTCAATAGGGTAACCCTAAGTATAGAGATAAGTAAGATTTGGTTTACATCCTTTCTATAGCTCAAAAAGTGTTTTAGGTATTGATTTGCTTAGGACTCTATTGAGAATATATAATGCAGTCTTAATTACCTCACGTTAAGGTAATTTGGAAGGTTGTTTTTAATCTGGGTGCTCCTTATCATATCATTTAAGGTGTGATTTTGCCTGTCAGCCACGCCATTCTATTTAGGACTATATAACATAATAAAGTGAGCTACCTTTATACAAATTTCTGAGTATTTAGTAAATGGACCCTTCTTTGTCAAAAGATCTCATATTTGCACCTCCACATTCAGACTTGACAATCTTAATTGATTTTCCTAGTTGTTCTTAATTTTAATTTTAAAGATCTTGAACTTTTCAGTATCTTTAAACTTCTTTTTAATTAAGAAAACATATCTATATCAAGAATAAGCATTAATAGAAGCCAAAAAAATTTGGAGTTATAAGTAATAGGTGAATAAAGACCAAACATATCAGTATGAATGATATTTAAAAAATTAGAACTGTAATTTATTCTCTTATTCTTTATTTTGATTAACTTACCTCTGTAACAACCATCATATGTCTTTAGATCATCAAAATCAAGAGTTAAAAGAATATTTTTCTTTATCAATCTTTCTTTAGAGATGCGGCTTAAACTTTTATTCCATAACATCAAAGATTTATCCTTTATCATATGTCTTCCACTAATAACCTTTTTAGCAATATACAAAGAAATATAGATTTCATAAAAAATAAATACATTCTATATAAACCATATGATAAACAAGTTTTACCAATATATTTTAAACTGAAAAATAATTGTAAACTAAAGTTTTTGATTATAAATTTATAATTTTATTTATCCAAAACTGATATAAAGATCAAGTTCTATCTAAAAGATAATATATATATTGTGTTACAAAATAAGTTTAAAACTAGTATCAAGGTTTAAACAAACAACTTTAATAAAATCTGCATCAACTTCTTTGTTATTATCAACCATAAGCTTAAACTCATCTTTAGTTGGCTATCTCCTTTATATTAATCCTTGCATTATAAAAGCAATATGATTATAAGCTTTACAAGTTAGCCACCAAAATCCTGATGTGATTATAACATTATTAGATTCATGAATAAGTCAAAGAGTTACTTAATAGTTCCCATTTTTCCTTCTGGGCTTTATAATTCACACAATTTTGTTTCTTAGGAACTTTATTTATAAAAAAGAAACATCTCATAATCTCTATGATATCTAAGGGCCCCCATAATGTTAATTTAACCTTGTTTTTTAAGTTGATGATTTTAAGGAGTCTTCTTTTTGTACTCTTTTAGGTTTTACTTAGTAGATGTTAAGGATGTTTATATGGTGTTCTATAAATTTTCTTCTTTAGGTACACAATGGAAAATCAAAGAATGGGTAACATATATAGGCCTCTCATGTAGTTTAGGAAACTTTAGAAAAAAACCCCTAGTCTTTAAAATTCTTGAAAAAACTCCTTTTAGTCTTAATTTTTTAGAAAATCCCCTTTTTTTAGAATTTGGTTAAAAAATAACAACAAAACATATATAATATGAACATCAAATATGGACAAATCAAATGTCATTAATATTATAACCTAACTTAGCATTTAAACCTGATCTGAATGAATTAAATTTAACGTAATTAACATTGTAAGATAATTATAATAAATTATTAGTTTGAGTTAGATTTAATTAGTTTATTTAAAGTTTAAAATCTGGTTTGAATCATCATAAGAACATCATTTGATTAATCTATATTTGATGTTCATATTGCATCTATTTCATCATTATTTTTTGTTTGAAATCTAAAAGTAGGGCTTTTTCTAGAAAATTGAAAACTAGGAGCTTTTTCAAGAATTTTAAAGATTAAGGAGTTTTTCTAATATTTCTTAAACTATAGGGAGTTTTGTGTCTTTTACCATTAAATAATTGATGTCTTAAGCCTTATCTTATAACTTATAGGTGGTAACTAGGATACAAAACTCTTAGGGAAGTGTATTTAAAGCTTGGTGAATGATGAAAGAATATGGAATCATAATTTTTAGGGCTTTGAGTTTAATCTTTAAGTAAGACATCCTGATGATATATTCTCTCACTCCCCAATCTTTATGTATCTCAATGAATAAGTTATTTCAGTATAATTCCAATTTAAATATTTAAAGAAACTTTATACCTTTGAGAAACATTGTTTATGACATACTTTAATATGTTTGTTTTTGGTAGTCCACTTAGCAAATGGTTAGGAATAGACCTTTTGATGGTCAAATATCGTATCCCATTTGACCTTTAACTAACCTCATAGGCTGCTTTTTTAGCTTATGTATCGACATGTGGGAATAAATGACTTTTCTTTTATTATAACCATGTTAATGGCCTCCATCTTTAAAGCAAAATCCATATCTTATTTTCACTTCTTGAAATTGAAACTAGTCAAGGTTTTAATAATAACACTATTGTAATTTACAAAAGTGGTGATTGTAAAATTGATAATATATATTTTCAACAAAAATACAAGGTAATAAAGATGCTAAAAGCCATAAACTATTCATAATGAACATCTTAACAAATAGATTATGAAACACATATGAACATAGTAATAATAATAAGGATAAGATCTTCACATAAAAATGGTCAAAGTACACACTATCAACTATTGTGGTTCTACCACTTATAGGTGTATAGATCACTTAAGTGATGGTTATCCCCTATAACTGCCTTTATGAACATCTCAAAATTTTATATAAGATTAGTACCTTTAGGCAAAATAACCAAATACAAAATCAAAGACATTCCTCAACATGTAAGTAAAAGAGCACAAATACTAATGTGAAAGGTCATTGTAGTGGCTACATTTTTATTGGCATTCAATCAATTACACAAGTAAACGAGATACAACTATATCTTATACTTTTATTTTTCTGTATGGGCATAAATTTTTGCACAAAAAATCTCTCATTTATGCCTTTAAAAACTTTATTTAAGATTTGCTAGAGTTAAACCTTAATGATTACCAATGTAATAAGTCCAAAAATTAAAAAATTCAACATTATGCACACACAAGACCTAAAAAATGATCTAAAATAATTTTAATGACCATTCTTCAAATTATTAAACTTTTTTATTTATCATGTGGTGTGCTTACACATCATACTAACATTGAAGTGTGCATACATGAGGTATGGCATATGTAGGCTCCATAGATGCTTTATAGATTTATATCATGTTTTGTGCATATGCCCTGACCCATATGACTTGTGCATGACATGCATCTGACATGTGTCACATTCACTACCTTTGCATATGCCAATTTTCAACACATATTGTTTCCATTAGCTGAACAATTGATACATTGTCCGCTGCTTCTTTTTTTATGTGGGAGATGCCCATCTCCTATTTAATTGTCCAATAATTAGAATAGGTGATTTCTACTGGCTATTTACGATGATGTTTTGCTAAATTTCACTTAATTTTCTATAGAAAATCACTAAAAATTGAATTTTATGCAAATTTTCATATAATTCTCAAACATAAACCAATTTAAGTAACAAATATACTATATGCTTAATAAATATAGATTAATTTCTCTAATTTCCTTATAGATAAATAATAAAATCTTTGTTTAAATTTAAACAATCCTAGAATCACTTTAATATCGCGTGTTAAATATAATAAAAATTTTATTGATCAATTGATGATTAACCATGAACTTGTATAAATAGAGAAATATAGAAATATACATGTTTGCTATCCATTTCTATTTGAGAAAACTGTTGAAAACTTTGAGAAAACTCCTCGACTTTCAAATAAGTAGTTGTAACTTTTGATCTTCATTAACAAAAGTTACTTGAAATAATATTAATAAGAATTTTCTATCCTTTCTTAATGCATAATTTTTCTAACAGGTCAGAGTAAATTTATTTACGTAAACCTACTTAAGCATGCAATATGAGACCTAGTAGCTATTTATATTAAAGTTATTGATTCTTCCTATCATAAGCCTAATAATAACCTGATTTACATTAGTAAAAAGCTATTTCCTTCACTGGACTTCGACCTACTTATTAGTTCATTTATTGGTCACTTTATTATCTTTATACCAAATCAAATTTTAATTTTCTTAGTGTTAATAATTTGAAAATGGTATTAAGAATAAAATTCCAATATCAGCAGCTAAATACATCGTATATAAAGGCGTAAAAATCTCAAAGAACTTCTCCATTTTCTGTTGTTCAAGAAAGATGCAAGAAACCAAAAAGTTTAAAATTTCTTCCTATTTTAACAACATAGTCAACGCTTTAGATGGTAACCTTTATTTATTTTGGTTCCTTGTTAGTTAAAAAAGTTAAAAGAAACAGTAAGGTTATTAATGCAACTTAGTACCTTAACTTTGGACAGTAGTTACGTTATTTATAACTTTTGTTTTTTGATATTTACACAAAAGAATCTATATATTCAAGACCCAAAATAACTAATTTATAAGTTAATTATATGTCTTAAGATTGAATTGAAGCTTATAAAATCTTTTAGTAATTTAACTATTAAAAGCAATCAATACTTTGAAAACTGAACCAAATTCACTAGTTTAACTAAAATAATCAAAAGTCGATCACATTTTTAGTTCAGTTTGCTTTAGTAACCGTTACACATGTAAACTAACTGATTAATTAATAAATCGACCAACTTTTTAAATTGTAAGTAGAGTTTAATAAAATATAAAGAAGTTTCTTCTTCGATTTTGCAAAGTCTCCATCTTTGATCATACTTCAACCTATTCCATTTTGTTCAGTCTTACCAATATATATCCTATGTCAATTAGTTTTCTCCGATGCTTTCAATTTAATTTTAATCTCTTGTATTTATGGTATATATATTACAGAAATAAAGAATTATAAAGATACTTGATAAGTTTGAAATGTTTTTTACTCCTTCGAGCAATAATTAATTAGAAGCTTTTGATTTCATCCCCTAAAGAATTATTTGGAAATCTAAACTACAGCATGCAACTTTTGGTGAGGTAAAATGGGGTTCTTCTCTTTTTTTTTCTTAGAATATGGAAATTAATAATCTCTTTACAGTGTATGTTTGAGATTATGGAAACTAGATCCAAGATTTGTCAACTTTCTATTATACTAGTAACTCTTTGAAATTGTGAATTTGAAGATTTTATTTCTGTTTGATAATTTACCATTATAAGATTGATATAAAAGCGACTAAAACTTTTTTAGATTTGTTTAATCTTTCTTACTTGTTTTTCTTTATGATTCTTGGATCATTATTATATTCTTTTCATTCAAATGTAACTTTTAAGCATATTAATATAAAAAGTTTGTTGTGCCTTTGTTTGCCATTTAACTTTTGATTTATTTATCAGAATTTTTTAGGAGGGAAGGTGTATTGAAAAATTTCAGGTTTTATAGGTGGAAACTCTTCTTTTCTTTAAATTTTTAGACCATTAATATGTTTGGCATATAACATTCCTAACACATTGTCAAATTAGCCTTAATAATTTTAGGAACATCTTCCCTTTTTGTTTAGATTCTTTTTATCAATTCTAAGTATTTAGTTCAAATGTACTTGTTTATACTACACTATTGCATGTACTAATGCAGGCTATATTCCTCTAGCCTTTTCTAATTGACCACGTAAATCTTACTTCTTTCCATATTTTTAGTCCTTTTTATTTGTTAAATTGTAACAGAAATTTGGATGGTTGTTTCCTAGGTTCTTGTGCAATTGAAATGTAGAGAAGCACTAAAGCATGGATACTACAAATTTTAAACTTCTTGAGCTACTATTTTACCCTTTAATAGTTTATATGATTATGATTTCTTTTGGAAATAATTCATATTCAAATTTCAAGAATATAAAGTGCTCTTAAGGCTATTATAGTTAGCACTCCTTACCTCCATCCAATAGGATAGGTGTTCAAACATTCATTATGAATTAGGAGGGATAATGGGTGTTTAGCATTTGATCAGACTTATTTGTCTAACTAAGCTATTTAGAGATCAACTTATTCAAAGTTCTTATTGTTGTGTTTAATGTATTTCTCGTGATTTTTTTAAATATGGGAATTTTCCCAAATAACTAACTATAGATAGGTTGTTTTTTAATTATTGACTAAACCTTTATCAGATTTGTTTTCCCTTGAAAATCATGAATTATAAAATTTTCATTTGGTCTATATTTCATTTTTAGTTATAAAGTATCTAATCCATTATACTTGGACATATGTCATTCATTGTTTAAATTTAAGTTGATATTATGATAATTTAATCCATTATAGGAGAAAGAAGTACATATTCTTTTAATGTTGCGAGTCAATGCTTCTTTTGTAACATAAATTTAATGTTTTTTATATTAATATTTATATTAAATTTTTTAGCATTATATCTTTTATTCTTAACATAAGGCTTATTTCCTTTTTTGCTGTTATGTTTTTCATTACCGTGACTTCTATTTGATTCATAATCAATATGAACAATGCATGATATTTTCCTTCTTATAATGATACTTGTTAATCTTATATTTTGATTTTCTTAACATGTATGTAAATTATCTACACATATTCAATTTGTGTATTATTCTACATTTTTTAGGATTGAAATTATAATACAGAACACTCAATCATTAAAAAAGGATTCGATGAACTTAACGTCCTTTAACCATAGTAAATTGATCCAGCATGGAATTATTTTTCTTTTTCCTCTCAAACATCTAATAGAAATATTTAATATAACTATATTTTTTAGTAGAATATTTAAAGATAAAGGAATTTATAGAATGAAAGAACATCTTCTTGTTTTTTTAAGAAATTAAATTGTATATTGCTTATTGGAAAAGATCTTATAATTGTATTAGTTATATCTAATAAATTCATGCAATATACTATGGTTCGGTACATTTATATGACTTTAGATTCTCGGTTTTAATATCATTCACTATGCTTATTTGGCACTCAAAAAAAACCCCCAACATATTGATGCATGTTCTATATATGTTTGGTTAGGTACCTTCTACCCTCTTGTACCATGTTACGTTGCTATAGACCCTGTAATGCTTGCCTCATTTGTCAACTTCCCTTGTTTTCTCCATAGGTGAATAAGAAGCTCTATCCACTTAAAACACAATTAGTGTTTGCTTGCAACATCTTATTGTTGCAAAAGGTAACATTGCTTCTTACAAGGAAGTACCATTTAATGTAAATGAGAGGATTGGAAATTTTTTATAACAATAAGTAAACAAGAAAAATGAAAATAACAAGACTCTTAATGTTTCTTTAGAGATGATGAAGTAAAATTATTATATACAGTGAAAAACTATCATTGATATATATTATTATTTTCCTTAAAAAACACTTTTGGTTCTCAACTAAGTTTAAAAAAATTTTATGCTCAATAAGGACATTGTTTTGCATTGTAAAGAACTTGGGATGTATTGTTATATCATTAATGTATTCCTTTAGATTATTTAAATTCACCTTATTTTCAATAAGTAATATATGTTATAACAATGATAGATCTTAAATTTAAGGAACCTTCTTATTATGAGATTCATGTGCCTTTACTTTAAGATTTAGAAAAAGAATGTCAATTGATTATAGATTCATATGTCTAGTTTGGGAACAATATGTTACATTATTATAGATGGATGGATTGATAAAAATTAAAGAACCTTAATTAATTTCTTGGTTTATTTTAATATTGGAACAACTTTTATCAAGTTTGTTAATGCTTATGATATGTTGAAAAATGTTTATACTTTATTTGACTTACTAGAAGTGTTGTATGAGTTAGAACCAAAATATAATCCACTTTGTTACAAATAATGTAATTAATTATGTATCAGCTGGATACTTGTTACATTTAAAGTATGAACATATTTATTAGTCTCCATGTATCATACATTGTATAAATCTCTTTTAAAAAGATATTGGTAGTATGAACCATATTGTTAATCTTGCTTCATGAGCATCTAATATTATGATTTTTTATATAATCATCTTATATTTTTATCATAGTTAAGAAAGTAAGAAGATCATGTTAAAATTGTATATCCTGCTGCTACAATGATTGTAACTACATTTAAAAATTTGAAAAGTATTTATGATCATAAAAAAATACTTCAAAATTTAGTGACAATTAAACACTTCTTAACTTATAAGTTATTAAAGGATGTGAAAGGAAAAGATTTTTATACTAGTATTTTAGATGATAAATTTTTGGATGCTTATTTGATTATTATAAGGATTGTGGCTCTAATTTATAAGTTTTTAAAGGATTGTTGAATCAGATGAGAAGTCATCTTTGACTATACATATAATGATATATATAGAGTTCACAAGATAATTAAGAATCTTTTTAAGTGAAAGGACAAATTATACAAGCCTTACATAGATATTCTTAGCTGCCAATGGGTAAGCATGTTACTTAAAGGATCTATTTAATAACTTACTTTCTTAATTTTTATTGCTTATAGTGATGGTGCATGTATAGATATTGATATCACGAGAGGAAATTTTAATGTGATTGAATGCAAATATGTTTTTATCTAAAAAGCAATCAAAGGTGATAAATAAAATTAGATTGTATTATGAAGGTTTATGGAGTTTTGCTAGACCTCCTATAAAGAGAGAACTTATAATGAAAATAATGAAGCCTAGTAAGTTTTAATACTTTAAGTTTCATTCTTTACTTATGAATAATATGTTTTTATAATTTTATCTCTTAGTTTAAATAGATGAATGGTGGACATTATTTAGTGAAAGTGCTCTAACATTGAGAAAATTTGCTATTAGATTATTAAGTCAAATGACTTCTGCATCAGGTTGCGAACGTAATTAGAGTGTTTTCGAAAGTATTCATATGAAGGAATGAAATCATTTCGAACATTAATACTCAATGACTTTGTTTATGTTACTTATAATTTGAGGGTGAAGAATATGTATTTCATTGATTGAATTTTACTTTAAGTAGTTATACTTTTTATTATTAAAATTATAATTTTATATTATTTATTTAGAGCGCTTAGTAAGAAAATAATATATGATCCTTTTGATAGTAGCTGCATTGACTATACCAATATTTAGATGGAAGAAGAAAAACTGTAACACCTTTTATTAGGAACGTACAACCATCCACACACATGGCAACCAAATTCCTACACACACATTCAAGGTATAGAATTCTATTCAATGTTATACATATACTGTTAGATCGCCTATGGCCCGGGTATTCACAATACGCAGTGGAATGGACCATACTACACAACAAGAAGTATAACCGAAAAATCACAATGTATGAAATTACCTCTTGACGCAAATTAGTATTTGTTTTTCTGATTTTTAGATGCTGCAGTACGTGAACGCCCTCTATCGGTATCCACACGAGGATGAACGATCCGGACAGTGGTTAATGTGTGCTAGCACGTTCTAAAATACTTTTGAACGTCGCACAATTTTTCTCTCGAAAGAAGAGCGAACAGCTAGGGCTAGGTGGCCAGGGTTTTCGTATCATCTCTAATGAGACATATGTTCTCTATTTATAGAGAAACCCTAATCCCTATTCCTATTAGGAA
>JANQAP020000323.1:171223-195646 GCA_026874005.2 Erythroxylum coriaceum
AAGAACTCACAATAAACACCTAAAGGTATAAGTTAAACTTAGCACAACTTCGTTGATGAAAATAGAACAAAAGAATATTACCGATTCACTAGAAAATGGTTCTTCGACGGTGATGACCACAATACAGAACCCAAATAAAAGAGAGGATTTTGAGAAATGTTGACGGCTTGAATGAGAATGGAGTAGTGTTTTATTATGGTTGTCATTGAAAACCTAATACAAAACGAAGTCAATTTTCTTGTTTAGGTAAATGATGTCATTTATTGTTTATTGTACTTGTTTGGAAGTAGTATTAATTAATTTCCTACGATCTATTGTATTTGGTCAACAAACATCAGATGTAGCGACTAATACATGGTCCGTCGCCAAAACCCGCAAGTTCATAAATAATTTTTAACACATTTATTTTCCTATTCTAAATAAAACATAATTTGAATTAAAAATTAAATTATTCAATTGAAAACTATTTGTAAATTAATTTGTTGATCGCTCAAATAAATTAAAATTGATTTACAATTTTCAAAAAATTATATATTTTGATTATTATAATTTTAAAAAATGTATTTAAAAAAATTATACATTTTAATTATTGTAATTTAGAAAAGCTAAATTATAATAATTTAAGAAGACATTGTAATATAATTAGAAAACTATTTCTAACAAATTAAAATTAAAGATTAGTCATTCCCAAAAATTAAGTAAATGAAGAACAATTGCATATGTAAGTGAGAAGATTAATTTAACATTTTGTATGATGTATTAGGAATACCTCATATATATTAATCAATTAAGAAAACTAGGAAAGTAAAGAGATTGCTTCAGTTTTGGGCGACGATGTGGAAATTTGGTAGCAAATTGTCTCCCATTTGCGACTGAGTATGGTGGTTGGTCGTAGAAATGGTCTTCTGTGACTAAAATTACTTCGTCTCAAAAACTCTCGGGTATTTAAATTAAATGTATCTTTTTATTCAAATAATAAGGTTAAAGGTAGATTAAGGGCTAAAGGATATTTATTATCATGTTAGTGATGCATTTGGTTTAAATGAAATGTGGTTTGCCATCCTTATTAATTGAACTAATAACAAAAAGAAGATATAAATTTTTTTAAATTTCCCCTTTTTATTTTGTTTACTAACCAAATTAAACATATAGATTAGTAATTCTCAAAAATTAAACAAATCAAGAACAACTCCATATGTAAGTGTAAAAGACAAAATTTTCATTTTGTTATTGGTAATAAGAAAAACTCATTTATGTTAATCAATGAAGGAAATTAAGAATGTAAGGAAAATGCTTAGGTTTTGGCGATGTTTTGCATAATTGGTAGCGAAATTGGAGTGATAAGCGACGAAAGTTCTGACCGTTGGAAAAGGTAAAAGGTTTAGTATTGGCAGTGATATACCAATTTAGTAGCAAAATGTTATACATTTTATGACACTATTTTATTTTTGTAGCAAAATTTTAAAATTTAGTGACGAAAGTAGATTCGTCGCCAAATGTACCGGATGAGAAAAGTTAAACGTCGCCATTTTCTTTGTATTTGGTGATGGTTATTGAATATGGTAAGTAAATGTCAGGCATTTGACGACGAATTTATATTTTGTCTCCAAATATTGCAACTACAAAAAAAATTTAAGGTGAGACGGTTTGAAACTTTAAACCCAAAGCCCCTCCCCCCATCCCACCTCCTGACTTCTTTCTTCCTCCTCTCTCCTGACTGATTTTTTGCCCATTTGTGCCCTCTTCCTCCGTTGTTTTTAAAAGTTTCTCTATTATCTTGGGTTGTCCTCTATCGTCTCCCTACAGTTGTACTCAATTTGGTAAGTACTTCTTGGATTTGTTTTGGGTTTATTTTTCATCTTTCATTGAGTTTGTTAAATGTTATGTTCATCATCAAAGTTAGGATTAGTTCTTAAGTTGTTTGCATAGATTGAGATTGTTAATTGTTTAATTTGACATTTGAATGTGTTAATGATGGTGAAGAAAGGGAACAGAGAGAATGTAATGCTTGAAATAAGGGAGAGTTATGTTATGCTTATAAGGTGTTCGATGAAAGTCCTCAGGTAGTTCAGTAGAATTAACCTAACAATTTCATCTCTAACTTCAATAGTCCATTTTCTTTTCTCAATATCTTTTTCACCAACTTAAATTTCAATTGCCAAACATATCTTTATACAATACAATCATATACATATGTCAATAATATAATGAAAATTGGTAAGATGTTAAAAAATGAAACAAGACATTACCACTTGATAGTATTATAACAATTAATATTCCTTAGAGAAAGATAATTGATAATGTAACAAAAAGTATCACTATATATACACACCTAGTATATCCATATCTAAACAATCTCGTTTGTTTACAATCTTCCTCATTCTATATTAACAAAATGTAGAGAAATTACCTTATGGATGACATTGTTAGAGCTTCAAAGTGTATTATTTGGAGTCCATACATGAGTCATATGATAGCCACATTGTGGAAATTAACATTTCATACAGGAAAAGGGCTATTAAACCATCATCAATTACAAAGGAAGTGACTAAAACTTACCATAAAGTAAGGAATTATTTTCAACAATTATGTATTAAAATGTGGACAGTCACATTGTGATTCATAGGGGAGGGATAGGTTGACAAGTGGTACAAAAGAGCCCAATTTTTGTTATTTGTTATTTGTTATTGACAACTAGAAGGTATGTGTCATGTCCTTTTGTGGGAATCAATGAAGTGAATGAGGCGTGTGGAAAAGATATATTTATAATGCCTCCAATCCTGAATACAGTTAAGAAGCTAATGATGATGATTTTTTGACAGTACAACACCTCACTTCAAGAACTAATATTATTTCATCTTTTTTTAATGGAGTAGGAAAGCAAATTGTTGAACAATTATATTGGTTTTAGGAAGCATGCTTAGTACATAACAACCAAAAGAAAACACTACTTGGTTAATATCATTCCAAAACCATAATAGATATATTAAGCTAAAACAAATGGTCATAGTGAATTAAGATCATTCCTTAGTTATTAAGAACCCATTTGGAGCGTAGTACAAAAAATATGATATGTAATTGTTAATACAATACTATTTTTCATTTTTTCTATTAGGCCTTAGGGTGATATTTAGTAAAATTTAATTAAGCTTCGTAATTATCACTAATGATCTTTTTCCTCTTCAAGAATTTTCAATTGAAGGTGAGAAACAACACTTCTAGTTAATTAAAGACATGAGTAGTTCGTCGTAATTTGTATTAATCTTAAACCATAAATTTATCCTTTAGAATTAGATTTCATCTTTCCATACAAAAATTGATAAAATGTATATAATCTTCATCTTGATAATTGATTGAGAAGCAATTATGTAATTGTTTAACATCCTTTGTTGTGTTTTAAATATGCTTTTATAGTACCATCAAGAAGAAATTTTGTATTTAGTCGGTGATTGTGTATAAGGATTTGCAAATAATGTTTTCCTCTGTTTCATTTGAGCCAAAACCACAGAATTCGTTTGGCATCTTTAGGTATGCGAATTAGTAGTAACCATTATTGTTATTGCGATGCAATAGTAATCATCTTACTAATTAGTTTGTTAGTTAATTGTTTTATATATCGGCTGTTGTTTCATTTTGTTGTATATTGTTTACTTAATCGGTGCATATGAACTGAAACAACGTTGTTGTTGTTTCAGTTATCTTCCTTTATTGTTTAGTTAAATGGATAAGAGTTGGATGTGTCTTCGAAAATGGTCAGCTGAATATGTAGAAGGAGTTAAGAGTTTCATGCAATTTGTAAAAGATCAAATGGGTGATGAATGTAGTATTCGTTGTCCATGCATCGATTGCTTAAATGTTGACTTTCAAAGTCAAGATATGGTATATAATTTTTTGCTAACCTGAGGCATAGACAAATTCTATACTCCATGGCTTTATCATGGTGAACGTAAGGAAGTAAGTTGTAGTAGAAGTGGCGGTACATGTTATGATGACAATTACAATAATGATGTTGATGATTATGATGTGAATCATGATGGTGATGATGGGATTGATGAGATGTTAGACAATTGTCAGAATTATATGAAGACTATGAATGAAATAGGAATGCCGAACATAATTGGTAGTATTATAGAAGATAATTTTAGGAAGTTATTGAAAGTTTCTCAAGAACAATTATATCCAGGGTGCTCTAATTTCTCACAACTATCATTTGTTGTGAAATTATTGCATTTGAAGGTTTATAATAAATGGAGTAACAAGTCCTTTGACATGTTAATTGACTTACTAAATGATACATTACCTATTGGACATAAGTTTCCGAAATCTTACTATGATGCGAAAAAACTATTAAGTGACCTTGGATTGGGATATATTTCAATTCATGCTTGTAAGTATGACTGTGTTCTTTTTTGGAAGGAAAGTAAAGATCTTTAGAAGTGTCCTATTCATGGTACATCAAGGCAGCAGGTGGATGATAAGAGAGGGAAAAAGATACCGAATAAAGTCCTTCGATATTTTCCTATTAAACCACAATTATAAAGACCTTTTATGTCAACAAAATAGCTATAGATATAAGGTGGAATAAAGAAAAACGCATTAATGATAACATTGTGCGTCATCCAACAGAGTCAATGGTATGAAAAGAGCTTGATAGAAAGTTTCCAAGGTTTGGATAAGATTATCGTAATGTTTAACTTGGATTGGCCTCAGATGGATTTAATCCTTTCGGTAATATGAGTAATTCATATAGCATATGGTCGGTGATTATAGTCTCATATAATTTACCTCCATGGAAGTGTATGAAGGAGCCTTTTATGTTGTTGTCTTTGCTTATTCTAAGACCTACTGTTCCTGTTAAGAAAATTGATGTATACATGCAACCATTAATAGATGACTTAAACGGTCTATAGGAATTTGGATTAGAAACTTTTCATGCTGTTGAAGGCAAAACATTTATAATGCATGTTGCTGTTTTGTGGATTATAAATGATTTCCCAACTTATAGGAATTTATCTGGATGGAGCACTAAAGGGTATATGGCTTGTCCTGTGTGTAACCATCAAACATATTAAAAAAGGATACGAAGTAAAATATGTTATACGGGTCATCGTTGGAATATGGGCATAGATGGAGAAGAAGCAAACAGTTTAATGGCACAGTAGAGTTAGGTGAAGCTTCGATGCAATTGTCTAGTGATGATATTGTTTACCAACTGTCACATTTGGATGACATTACACCTAGCAAACACCTAAGCAATAGAAAGTATAACAGAAATGATGTCGAACTGAATTGGACAAAAAAAAGCATAGTTTTCAACTTGCCATATTGGAAGGAATTACTATTGAAGCACAATCTTGATGTCATGCATATTGAGGAAAAACATTTGTGAGTCCATTTTAGGGACTGTCATGGGAATTGAAGAGAAATCCAAAGACACAATTGAGGCTAGACTAGACTTGGAAGACATGAATATTAGAAAGGATTTGCATTTGAAAAGAAGAGATGACGGCTCATACTTTATTCCCCTTACTTGTTAAAACATATCAAAAAGTGAGAAATAATCATTCTATCAGTTCCTCCAATCAGTCAAATTTCCTAATGGGTATGCATCAAATATAGGTCGTTGTGTGAGTGTTAAAGAAGGAAAAGTGTCAGGGTTGAAAAGTCATGATTGTCATTTACGTTTACAACGACTACTTCCTATTGGAATATGTGGGTATTTGCTGAAGGATGTGTCCATTACTTTGGGTCAAGTGGGAGAGTTTTTAAAGCAATTATGTTGCAAGAGACTTAAAGTTGAAGAACTTGATAAATTGGAAAAAGACATAGCATTGATTCTATGTAAGCTTAAACTATTATTCCCTATTGTTTTTTGATGTTATGGTTCATTTGTCAATCCATTTACCATATGAAGCAAAACTTTGTAGACCGGTTCAATTTCGATGGATGTTTCTGATTGAAAGGTAATTCATATTAAATTCAACAAGTTTTTTCTATGTTATTTGTTTGTAACAATTCCTAAGTTTATAACTATTTATGTTCAGTTTTTATGCTCTCTTAAGCATTATGTACGTAATAGAGCTCGAACAAAGGGGTCTATTGCAGAGGCTTATATAGCAAATGAATGCTTGATTTTTTGTTCAATGTACTTAACTAATGTGGAGACAAGATTTAATAGACCAGAATGTAACTTTGAAATTTATGACGATGGTGGGTTATTTATTTTCTCCCAAAAAGTTAGGCCACTAGGTTCTACATATGTGGATTTAACTAAAGACGAATTTGTAATCGCCCATTGGTATATTTTGAACAATTGCGAGAAAGTCGATACATACATAGAGTACATATATTCCTTTTTATCCAAACAATCATATCACAATTTTCTTCATTCACTTTGAGATCTTACTGTCGTTGTCTTTTGTAAATAGAGAGCACAAAGGCACAATTCATAGCAAAGGGATTATTAATGTTAAAGAAAGACATAGGCAGAAGTTTGTATCATGGTTTAGAAATCCAGTAAGATTCATATTGATTACATATTATGAAAATATGAGAATATGTCTCATCCTCATATTTATTTTCAATTTGTCTTACAGATAATACGGTTACAAAACCGTAACGTGCAAGAAATGACAACAACATTATATAGTTTGGCATATGGGCCTCATATTTGTGGGAAGAAATACACAGGTTGTATTGTTAATAGGGTAAGATTTCACATATAAGATCGAGATAGTCGAGTTAGAAGTCAAAATAGTGGGGTTATCGTTGAAGGATGTCATGACGACGAAATCATTGACTTCTATGGTGTCATCATTGAAATAATAGAGTTACACTACATCAAGGATAAGAAGGTTATTGTACTTAAATGCGAATGGTTTGATCTAACTGACATAAAAGTGAATAGGCATATTACTAGTATAAATGTTAGTAATACATGGTATAATAATGATCCTTTTGTCCTTGTAAGTCAAGTCAAACAAGTTTTTTACGTCAACGATACTATATTGGGAAGCAATTGGAAGGTTGTTTAAAAGTTTCAACAAAGGAATGTCTTTGATTTTTGTGAAAGGGATAATGGTTAATTGGATGAGGATGCAGATGAAGTCTATCAAGGATATTGGATTGGAGTTCAATAACGAAGGCATTCTAGTAGAAGTTATAGATATATCATCATTCCATAAGAGAGATATGGAGCCCAACATAGTTCAACTATATGAAGTCTAAGCCCATCTTATCTTACAAACAGAAGAAGACTATACTCAGGATGACTAAAATGATAATGACGATACTTTGCTCGAAAATATTAATGATGAAGAATCCAACGATAATGTACTTAATGATGATGATTTTCAAAATCTTGATCATGATGATTGAATGTAAATAAATTGTTTGTATTTTTTGAAATGTTATGTTCATAATTGCCTTATGTTCTTGATGTTTTACTTATGTTAATTTACGATGACTAGATGCATATTTTTAATGTTTTACTTATGTTTTTGCAGAATGTTATGCCAAATGTTTAGTATTTGACTACTGATCTCCTTATATTCATGTGAAAATTTGATGTTTGAGTTATGATTATAAGTTATGTTCATTTTTCATTTTACATAGGTTCATTATAATGGCACCTGGTAGAAACAAGGGAAAGAGGGTGGTAATGACTGAAGAAGTTCCTCCCACAGAACAACCAACAATTGCATCATTGAATAAAAAGAGTCAGCAACAACCTTTGCCAACATCGTCTGTTAGTCATGAGGGATCTTCAGGTCTATTATTATTAACCAAACATATTTACATTAATGCTGAAATTACTCATTACATGTTTACTGTGTTTTTCTTATTATGATTTTTTTGTTTTCAGGTTCCAATACTGGCATTAGAAAACGAGGTACAGGTAAAACAACAGGAGTTGAGTTGCAACAGATGAATGTTGCAATGAACAACAACTTGTCTGTGACCATTGACCCCATGCAATGTCGCCTGCTGGATAAGATCCAATTTGTAAAATTAGCCTCTGAGTTGGGCATCGTTATGAGGAATGAGTTGCCTTGCCTTCAGCATGTCAGGCAGTTTTGGACAAAGTTTTGGTAATATTTCAATTCATTTGATTATATGTATTGCGATTTTACTTTTAAAAAAAATAACTTAACGTATACGTGTTCTTCACAAATGAAGCTCAATATTGTTGATATCGACAAGCTTGAGGTTTCAAGCAGTGTTAGTTCACAATTGAAACAAAAGGTGAAGGATCATCGATATAGACTTTATAAATATTACCAGTCTTTTCCTTCTGATGAAGAGGCAAGGAGACATGTTTCGGAATGGGTGACTCCAAAAAATTAGAGTGAAATGTGTGATTATTGGGCCTCAGCGAAGGTTCATGTTTGTTTTATTTCTCTTCATATTTTTTTCATTATTTTTGTTTATAGATTTCATGACTACTTCTTTTAATTTAAGGCAAGTGTGAGAAAGCCAAGATGAACAGAGCAAAAATGAAGACTCCTCATAATACCAGCTCCAAATCATTTGTTGTTGTTCGACAAGAATTTGTAAGTGTAACGCTTTCAACTTATTATTCTATTTCTTAATATAGTAAATTCTATTATCTTCTAATTTTTTAAATTCATATAATAGAGCCAAACACAACTCTAAGGACAAGAGTGTGATAGGATCACACTGTACAAGATAACACACTACAAGGAAGATCAAGGCTGGATGTCTGAAGAGGCATAAAGTAATTATGTAAGTATAAACAAATTAATATTACAATTTATTTTTCTATGTAATAGTAAGTAATAATTTTTTAGTTAACTCAATTTTGTACTTTAATTTGTAGGACAAGATGCAGGAGTTGCTGCAGACGTCATTATCTGAGGGGAATCAACCCAATGTCGATGACATTTGCAAAAATGTCCTTGGTACAAGATCGGGCTATATCAAAGGTTTTGGGTATGACCCTAACTTATTGGTGAATCTTCGTCACGACCAGCATATGTCACGACACTTCAAGAGTAGAACCAAGCACTAAAGACAAAGTTAGATCATAATATAAAATAAACGAACAAGCTTAAAAAATTAGTTAAACAATTACTAGGCTCTACATATGTCAGTAGTAGTGACAACGATGAGGACTATTAGTTTGTGTATGACGTATAATTATTATTTTTATATAAAATGCATTCCATTTTTAATGTTTATTTTATTTCAATTTATTATTATTCAAAAAATATGTCACCAACATTAATTATAAAATGTAACTAATTTATATTTCAAATTGTCCTAAAAATAGTAATAAATTAAAATAAAATCATTTTTAATAGTTATAATAATATTTAAATTTAAAATAAAATTTTGTCACTAAATAATATTAGCTATCAATACAAAATCGTCACAAAAAGTTATTACCTTTGTTTAGAAGAATGTTTCTAAAAACATTTACCTACAACAAGAAATTAGTAACCAAAACTATTCTACTACAAAAACAAAATCGTCACTAAAAACTATTAGCTACCAAAAAAAATTCATCACAAAATGTTGTTACCTACGGTTACAAAATCGTCTCTAAAAACATTTACCTACAACAAAAAATTAGTAGCTAAAACTATTATGCTACTAAAAGAAATCGTCACTAAAAATAATTAACTACTACTACGGTTTAGTAGGTAAAAAACTAAAAACTTTTATCTACGAATCGTATACGTCGTAAAATCTTATGTACAGCGTTCTTCGTTCTCGTTAGTTATATGTTTTATCGATAAAATTATTATGTATCCGAAACCTTTTTGTGACGATTTCAAGAAAACGTCGTGGATATTGTTTTGCTACCGAGATTCAGTGATCATTAGGGTGACGATTATTTTTCGTCATAAATTAATATTTGATGATTTTTTAATATTTAGCGACGTTTTGTTTCGTCGCCAATAACCTTATCTGTTGCAGTGAGTCTACTTAATTATCCTTATTATTTTCATTATGTTAAATATCAAACAAAATCACGTATAATGGAAAATATTAAGTGTAAATTACATCCCTAAAGCTATTCAAGAATATATACATTGGATTTTCTATTATTCTTGAAAAAAAGATAAAGCAAATCAGCTTTCTTGCTCGCTCCTTCTCTTTTAAGCAATCTTCAAAGTAAATAAAAGGAACACAAAATAAATGGAACATTCAAATAATAGAAGTCAAAAAAGTAAAAAAGAGAAAACAAAAAGAGTATAGCAAACTATATAGTACCAAAAATTGTAAATGCCATGAATGCAAAAGGAACTAATAAAAGGAATATACGATATAAGAGATCAACATGCAACTCTTTCATGAAATAAAATACCACTGCTACTTTTACGAAATAAATATATTTGATGAGGAGCAATATATAAAGAATTCAAAACGAGTCAACTATCAAGCATCATTATTAATTAGAAAAAAATTTAATATCCATTTAGATGTAGAACATTACAAAAAATTCAAAATTGGTGTTCTATCTTTAATGTAAAAAAAACCATAAGTTTTCATTTATAAAGAAAACTTCCTAGGGTAGTTTTATAAAATAAAATCATGAAATAATTTCTAGTATTTAGTGTTTTAGGGAAATGTATTTGAAGAATATTGAGTATTGTTTTGTTCAATATTTTAAAAACTGGACCCGACATCAAACCGATTAAAGGAAAAGTTTAACGTTTAAAAGTTTAACCGATATTAAATTGTTATAAAATCAGTATATAATAAATAATAAGTAAAAACTATAAAAGTAAGTAAAATTGTTCTTTAAGATACCCTTTTTTAACAATTTATAGACCTTATCCCATTGACTAATGTTAATTGTAAATATAGAAAAGGATTGTCACAAGCATAAACTTGTTGTTTAGGATACCCTTTTTCAATATACGATAAAGGAGGCCTATAGCTTTAGTTATAAAATTTCTTTTTGTTTTTCTTTTACATAAAAAATAACTATTTTAATATGTTTGATAATACGCAATTCTCACTCCAGCATCTGTACTTCTGTTAATTTTAAGATCTTTCTTCTTTTAAATATCATCTACTTGGCAATCAAATTCTTTTAATTCAAAACATATACTGACAAGTGAGCTCATCGTTTTACTGGGAAATTATTAAAAAGGAATCAGAAAACACTAAAGACCAACACTGATAATCCAAAAGGATGTTGTTTCACAAAAATCTAGTTCAATCACGGTTGTTTCTAATACAAACGAAAATAAAAAAATTAAATGAAAAATAAATAAATCAACACCTGAAATTTGGTAACACAGTTTGGTACACCTTACGTACGTCTACAGGGCTCTCACTCAGCTTAATCACTTTACCAAAGAACAATAATAGTTTTACTTAAGACATTATAGAGCCGACTCTCCCAACCCTTGACACTATCCCTCGTCCTCACTACCTGGGAAA
The DNA here is from genome assembly GCA_026874005.2 of Erythroxylum coriaceum. Classification (NCBI taxonomy): domain Eukaryota; kingdom Viridiplantae; phylum Streptophyta; class Magnoliopsida; order Malpighiales; family Erythroxylaceae; genus Erythroxylum; species Erythroxylum coriaceum. The sequence goes on from JANQAP020000323.1 coordinate 182,642, forward strand.
GTAAATCACACCCAATGGTATAACCGCCTCATACTAACCTCAATAGAGGATTTTCTCAACAATATTTGATAATAAAGGATGAAAATAAAATAACTCAAGTGATTGAAATAACAATGAACATAAACAAAGACATTTAAGAAAGAAAAACCACTTCCCTAATAATGTAGCTTTGTCAACGAAAGAATGAGAAGTTGTCCATAAAAAAAATCTGCTGTGAAGCTTCAATATCGTCATTGGAACATCCCATACATAGCAATGAAACAAACGTCTTTCTAACGAAAATGTTACAAACTATGAAACTGCAAAAATACCAAGACTGTTGGAAGTTTTTTACATAAAAACCACTATCGTTGACAACACAAAAATTTCCTCATAATAGACAAAAAACACAGCTCCCCATTCTGGAAAAATCACCAACAAAATAAACGTTCCCTCACCGAAATGTTGCAAACAACGGATCTGCAAAATCCACGAAGCTTGTTGGAATTTTATGCACATCACCACCATTATCGATAGCCACTATAAACACACACAATCAATTCCCAATCAGCTCAACAAAAATAACCCAAACAATCACGAATATCAGCTACTAAAATCATGAAAACATCTAAAGTTTTCATACACCACAAATCCTAAAAGATAGCCACACAATTAACACTCCATCGACAATCAATAGCCACCAAAAATTCATGTAAACTCTAGAAAAACCAGCTGCCCAATTGCTCTCAATGGACGTTCAAAAACAGAAGACCAAAATCATATAAAATCAACAATCATATAGCCCTCTGTTGTCGTGCAAAGATGGAGAACACTTAGCTTTTAAAATCAACGCAATCAACAATATGATGCTGCCCTCGATGAATTATTCCAAAATAGAAGAATGTGTAGTTGTAGAAAAAGAAATATATTCCACGATGAAAACCAACAACAAGGTTGTGAAACCTTAACAGAAAGTTGCAGCACCCAATCATAATCATATCTCACAAAAATCTGCCACAAATATGATACAAGATCACCCTCAATTTTGATTCAAGGATGAAAGAAATATGTATCTATAGAAAATCACACACATAACCAAAACGTCATCCCCAGAACCACTGGAACCCATCATCCTAAAATTCACCAACACGCAAGAAAATATCCATTCCAAATTTGCTACCGAAAATCATCAAAATAACCCCTAAAATCATAGTTGTCAAAAGTCATACGAAAACTAACACTTTAGCTCATATCTCACCCAAATTTTAGCCACAATTCAACTGCCATAATCAGGTCAAATTTCTAAAAATTTGCTTCCTTAGATAAACATTTTCCCAAAATAGACTATCCATTTAAATCTCATCTTATTTAGGATTTTAAACTTATCTAAGAAAAGTCCCATATAAACACAACTAGTTCCAATTATCAAATAATATCCAAAATTGAATAATAAGATATCATCACCTATATCTTAACAATCTCCATCTTTTTGGCATTATTTGTCACATATTTGAAACTCCTCCTAAAGAAGATAATTGGATGCATAGTATCAAGTTAACAAAACATATAGGAACTCCCTCTTAATCAAACATCAAGTTCCAAAGAACATTAATCAAGTTTCAAAGAACATCCATCAAGTTCTTCAAGTTTAAGAAACATCCAAAGAAACAATAATCCCACAATTATCCAAATTTCTCCCCCTTGGGATAAAAAGATGCCAAAAAGCAAGACTAATAGTCAAGGAGATACCTTGAAATCTCCCCCTGAATTGAACATTCATATAAGATGAAACAGTCCTAAATCTCCCCCTTGAGACAAAATAATGCCAAAACGAAGAATGCCTTGAATACGATCAATCTAAACGAATAAAGAAACATAAAAATTAGCAGTAAGTACAGCAGAAGAATCATAAGCATGCTAAGATGATCATTTACCACTAGTCAAAACAATAGTCAACGAATCATTACTTACATCAAAGCCATCTGCATATGACTCATTAAATTCAAAAACGCCAAAAATGCATTTAACGAATCATAATCAAACTTAATCAACCTCCTCATCACATAAACCATATGAATGCATATTGCTCAAACTCATACAACCCACGATATAGAGAAACCAAGATAAAACTTGAAAAACCAAATCATAGAAAATTTGAATCTTCCTATAGGTCTCCAACCAAGCATCAATATTTTCTCGACATAACTCCATAAATCAAAGTCCAAAAACAAAACTCTCAAAACATCAAACAGAGCTTTATTTTCACATATAATAAAAAGCCAAACATATACTAATCAACTGAACCTTAGAAAAACCATAAATAAAAACTCAAAAAGTATATAAGTTAACTCCTTCAAACCTCCTTTTTCTTAAGAAACAACATCAAAAAATATTTTAAAAATGTAAAGCACACAGTTCCTATGCCCCTTGAAGAAATTCAAACCTGGCATTATTCCTCGTCATATCATTTCTATCATTAGATATATGGTTGATTTCTTTTCAAGTAACAACTAATTGTTGATCTAAACAGTTTCTGATATTAACTCCCTTGTGTGTCTGTTCTAATGTGTGAGGCTGATTTTTTCTAACTCAAGTTTGTTTTGGTAACGTTGGCTACTTCTGAAAGTTTAACGAAGAATGTCTAAATTTTCAATTTTGACCCCTTTGAAATATTATTTATAGCAGCTTGTAACAATTCGGCCCTATGTGTCCATTAACTGCACAAAAGTGACAAGTAGGTATAAATTTTTGTTTCTTCCTTGAAAGTTCTCCTTGGACAGATCTGATTGCAACATTTTTCTTGTCGTTTGACTTCGAACATTCAGCTTTATAGCCAATGCCTTGAAGGTTTTCTTTAGTCTTACCAATTTCCATAAACTTTTCTAGCTTTTTAGTACCTTCATTTAACATTCTTATTCCTTATTTTCGTACTGACCCACTTCAACTTTGTTTCATTAAGCTCATCTATTGTAGATAACAATTTCTTTTCTAAATTTTTAATTATGTTCTTTATAGAAGAGTTTTCCTTCTTCAACTTTTCATTCTTCTTATATATTTAGACCCATTTAGCATACATTAACTCATAAGCTTTGCAAATATCCTCCCTTTTGTAATTCAAATCACTGTCATCACGATCATCACTTTCATAATCTGAAATTAAACTTTGAAATGATTCATCTGCATTTTTTCCAAAATTTTGGACTGATTTATCCACGTTTTCAATTATTAGTTTCTTCCTTCTTAGTTGCTATTAAGCAAGCAACTGGACTTCTATTGTATATACCAACTGATGCAACATTATTGCTCATAAATTCCTCTTCACTACCATACTCACTTCTAAATTCATTTTGACTTCAAATAATCATATAAGACTTCCCTTTTCTCTTCTTCAAAGTGTTAACACATTATGCTTATACATGTCTAAAGCCTTGACATTTATGATATTGAATTTTTTTCACTTTTCTTTCACCCTTTTAAGTTTTAGCTTGTTGTTTGAAATTATTATTTGATGAGCTCCCACCGTTTTGCCTAAAATTGATCTATCCTTCTTTGCTTTCTTTAACCATTTTATGAATTTCTTATTAATAACTCCATATCCTCATTCTCATCATATTCATCTCCTAAGTCATTCATGGCTTTTCCAACCTCATCTTGCAATGCCAATCCTTTGTTCTTCTCTAGTTCATCTCTCAACAAATTCATTTAAAAGTTGGTAAGAATGTCAATTATCTTATCCAAAGACAATTCAGTGATATCATGGGCTTCTTCGATCACTGCAATTTTCGGTAGGAATCTCAGAGGAAGTGATCTCAAAGTTTTTTCAACAAGTTTTAGATTTGAATACTTTTTCCCAAGTTGATATGCTTGGTTGTCCATGTCACGCAACCTCTCATGGAAGTCTCCAATAGTATTACTTCCGTCCATCTTAAGCTCTTCGAATCTAGCAACTAACATCTGAAGTTTTGAAGCTATCACAGATGTCGATCCCTCTTGTATAGCTTGCAAAGTGTCTCACGGTTCTTTTGCCGATTCACAGGCTGATATAGCAAAGCGACCTTCATCAACTGTATAGAAGATGGAGTGCAAGGCTTGAGAATTTCTAAGCCTTGTCTCTTTTTCAGCCTTTGTCCACTCAGATGCATCTTTAAGCACTGCTTCTCCCTTTTCATCAGTCATCACTGGATGTGTCCAATCATTAAAAACTGAGTTCCACGCTTTTGTTCCTTGTGCCTAAATGAATACTCTCATATGTGATTTCTGCGTAGGATAATTTAAACCATTTAATAACGGTGGCTTGATGATTGATGCCCCTTCTCTTATAGCCATAATTGAGGAACACGAATCTACACCAACTTGACGTACTAAGAAAACAAATCTGTACCAACTTGACGTACAAAGCTCTGATTCAGTGACTTGCTTTAATACCAACTGAAATTCCAAACGGATGTAATAGTTTCATAAAAATCTAGCTCGATCGTTATTGTTTCTAGCAAAACAAAAAATAGAAAAATTAAATACAAAATAACAAATTAACACATTTGGTAACACAGTTCGACACACATTGCCTACATCTGCGAAGCTCTCACCTAGCTTAATCAATTTCACTAAAGAACAATAATAGTTTTACTCATAGTATTACCGAATTGACTTAACAACCCCTCATCCTTACTACCCTTGAAAGTAAATCACTCCCAATAGTACGACCACCTGATATTAACCTCAATAGAGAGGTTTCTCAATAGTATTTGATAATAAAGGATGAAAATAAAATAACTCAAGTGATTGAAATAACAACGAACATAAACAAAGACACTTAAGAAAGAAAAACTACTTCTCTAACGATGTAGCTTCATTAATGAAAGAATAAGAAGTTTTTCATCAAAAGAATTTGCTGTGAAGCTTCAATATCATCACTGGAACATCCCACGCATAGTAGCTAAAAGTCATCAAAGAAACAAGTGTCTTTCCATAGAAAATGTTACAAATTGTAACTATGAAGCTGCAAAAACACCAAGACTACTAAAAGTTTTCACACAAAAACCACTATCATTGATAGCCCAAAAATTACCTCACAATAGACAAAAAACACAACTCCCCAATATGGAAAAATCACTAACAAAATAAACATTGCTTCATCGAAACGTTGTAAACAACGGAGCTACAAAATCCATTATGCCTGCAGGAATTTTATGCACATCACCACCACTATAAACAGCCACCAGAAACACGCACGATCAACTCCTAATCAGCCCAACAAAAATCATATAAACGATCAAGAATAGCAACTACTAAATGTTTTCGTGCACCACAAATCACAAAAGATAGCCACAAAATTAACACTCCATTGATAACAATAGCCACCAAAGATTCACATAAACTTCAGAAAAACTAGCTATCTAATTGCTCTCAATGGGCATTCAAAAACAGAAGAAAACACAGCTGTCAAAATCACACAAAACCAATAATCACATAGCCCTCTGTTGTCATGCAAAGATGGAGAATACTCAGTTATGAAAATCAATGCAATCAACAACACAATCCTCAATGATTATTCAAAAATAGAAGAATGTGCAATCGCAGAAAAAAATATTCTACGATGAAAACCAACAACAAGGTTGTGAGACCTTGATAGAAAGTTACAACACCTAATCAAAATCATGTCTCACAAATATGATGCAAGATCACCCTCAATTTTTGTTCAAGGGTGAAAGAAATATGCATCTGCAGAAAATCATCCCCAAAACTACATGATCCTGTCATTCAAAAATTCACAACACACAAAATAATATCCACTCCAAATTTTCTGTTGAAAATTATCAAAATAACCCCTAAAATCACAGCTATCAAAATTCATATGAAAATTAACAGTTCAGCCCATTTCTCACCTAAATTTTAGTCACAATTCAACTATCATAATCAGGTTAAATTTCCAAAAATTTGCTTCCTTAGATAGCCATTATCCCAAGATAGACTATCCATTTAAATCCTATCTTAATTAGGATTTTAAACCTTATCAAACTTATTTAGGAAGAGTCCTACATAAACACAACTAGGTCTAATTATCAAATAATGTCCAAAATTAAATAATAAGATATCGTCACCTATATCTTAACAAACAAAAATCACATACACAGTTGGTGAATGGAATCAAATCACATACACAAAAGAACATCAACAGAATAGTAAATGAAATCAAATCACATACATACATAGAAGGCCAATAGCATATCACACTCACTTATTAAACTTTTCTCCAGCAACTATTATCTTGCCGAAATATTACAAGTGTAGTTTTCATTCAACAGAGTAAATATAACACAACGTTAGAGAAAACTAATTAATCAAAAAGTATGAATAAAGAAGAAATCTTCTATGGTTGGTACTCTTGCAGATGAAGCTACCTTATCCTTATTTATTATCTCATAACATATTTGAAATTTAAATAACACAGTGGACTAAACAAACTTAAACTCTAGTAGAATTTGTATTTCACTCCAAAACAACTCTTGAATTCCTTAACATCGACAATAATGATCCTAGTAGTTAAAGACACAGTGTGCCCATCTCTACCTAAAGTATATTAACTCATCGTAGAGACAATTCTAGCTTTGTAGATGATATATCGCAAAATGTGTTAGATGTTTTATACTACCTACAGTATTGACTCTATAAAAGGCACAAGCTTTGATTTCAGCAACTTCACAACTCTCATGAATGGATAACTCGCTCTTTGACTCACTTGTATGTTTGAATGATGCATTCCTCTCTCATCTAGAAAGGCTGGAAGAACCAGCCCCCTGCCCAGGGGCCCACTTTTATTTTTTTTTAAAAATACATATAAAAATATAATTTTTTGGAAAAATTTTTTTTTTAATTTATTTTTATTTAATATTAGGGGCCCATTTTTTCTCTTTCGTCCCGGGCCTATAAAATCTCAGGACCGGCCCTGGGAAGAACCATGGCAATAACTCCCTCTCTGACTCACACGGCCCACACTACGCAGTAATACCTAAATCACAAAACCAAAGATTCAAAGAAGAACTAGAAATTACTGCAACAAGTCCAGGCCTCAGATATAAAAGAATTAGCAATATCGTTAAAAGAAATCCAAGGTAAACCAAGCGTAGACAAGAAAGATGCAGAAGAGAAGATGGAGACGATGAGATTTGCGAAGAGAAGATGATGAAGAGCAAAGAGTAGCTGAAAGGAGAGAAAGTTTTGATTTTTAACATCTGAAGTTGAAGTATATCCGTATACAGACCAGTTTGACCGATTCATTGGAAAATTGACCAGTTCTCTAATAAACCGGTCGGTTTATATAGATAAAGGTTTTTGAATGAAACTAATCCAGACAACTTACCAATTCATATTATTTTCGGTCAAACCGGCCAGTCTGTTTCGGTTTTCAAAACATTGGTTTTGTTTAATAATGATATATAGCTGATTAGTTGTTATAATTTTAATATATGGTTACGTGTATAATTTACACCTGTCAATATAACAATAATTTTATTATATAATTAATTCATATTTAATATTATTTTAGACACATTTGTAATATTTAATAGCTATACTTTTAGAAAAGAAAAGCCATTCAAGAAATCACACCATATAACTAATTGCTTGAGAAAAAATTGGAGACAAAGAAATTATATATACAATAATATAAGACATATATATATGAACAAGACATTATGATTCATAAACAGTATTTAATTTATAGACATTACTTAAGTCGTGATAATTTTATGATAAATGGTAGACATGAGTTGTTTATAGATTGCATAAAAATAGAAATCCTGCTTTCCAATATTTGAATATATATGTTAGAATTTGGGAGACATTTTAACATATTTTCATGAAAATTTATACGCTGTTTCATACATTCAATTTGAGAAAATCTAACCCTATTTATGATTGTTGTTGGTTTCAACAACATAAAATTCTTCGCTGCAAATCAATAAATATAAATAAAAACATGTTAGTTCTTCTCTATATAATTCATTGCAGCAACCAGCTTAATTAAGAAAAAGAGTTAAAAATCAGTCATACTTACGATTATTTTATTCTTAATATGATAAATTAATAGCTATAAAGTACCAGTTTAATTGACAAATTTTATGAAATAAATATGTCAAAAGCAAGTTAGCTATACACATAATGGTGAAAGTAATGAAATATGAACATTTAATAATCGACTTGAAGTGGTGAATAAAGAAAGGAAGATGGTGAGGGAGGGATAACGACACTATAATAATGAAGACATCCATGTTATTGTTGTTGAGTGTTCCTATTCAGAGTTTGAAACATGAGAATGACACATTAATTCCATCTTTAATTCCTTTTTAAAGAGTTTTCATATGTAAAAATTTCATCGAATCTTTAGAAGGTCAGTAGACTTAACCAAATAATTAGTGCAGTCAATTTATCAGGTCTTTATCACTACACTATAATAAGCACTAAGACTATTTAATCATGACTACCTAATAAACAAAAACTACAAATTTATCTACGGATTATTGTAAACTATCAAGTGGTAAAAGAATTAAATCTAATATCTTTTTTTAAAGATAAAGAATTGTGTTAAGAAAACAATTGGATTAAAATAGCAAGCTCACGTAATAGTTATATCTAATATGTTTCTATGAAAAGCAGTATACAATTTAGTCTTACTAGTTCATTCTTTTATTGTTTATTATCGTTATTGTTTATTAGCGATCTAAGATAAGATACCTCAAGTTCCAATGCAAAGTGTTGAACCATTAACATGTGGTCAGCTTAATTTGCTAATTAAAGGAGTGCTGTGGCTAATGACTAAATAATATCTTAAGACTGCAAAGATTGTGTAGGCATTATATCTCCATAACACAACTAAGGATTTTGTAGGCAAGTGAATAAGAAGCGTGCCACACGAAGACACTGATGGAGAGTTATTTCCTAACTTCCAAGAGGGCACGGAGTAGTTGTAAGATTTTTTAAGCTCTTTTTCAGTTGAACATTGAAACATTTTCTATAATATATAAACCCATTTCACTACTTTGTGCAATTGAATATTATTGGGAAAAAGATTTCTGACTAAGAGGTACCGTTACAAAAACAACAATTGAAACCTTATTTAAATGACTAGTTTTCATTGTCAAAAGAAAACGGAAACATTATGTAGCGCCATGAATCACTATTCATTTAACCTAAGTCTATTAATCTTTATTCATCAATTTCGACATCCTAGCTTTGAAATAAATTAAGGTTTTGAGCGGGCTTGGGGAGAAATTGGACAAGGTCCAAGTAAGCCCATATATACCTAGAACATCATATTTCAACTTAAAACCTTAATGCAATAGCTTACAATTCTTATTTATGTATATAAGTCACTTCATCCTTCTATTATGATCAATATGGGATTAATCGGCTTGTGAATTTTCAACATCTTCCCCTCATAAGTAGATCCATCTATATCATATTGGCTCTCACTCAACCTATAGCTAATGGGAAGAAATTAGATCAGGTCTAAGTAAACTCATATAAAATTAAAAAAATATATCTCAACCCAAAACTTTAAGTCAATGGTTATGAGTCATATCTTTGTACATAACTCATTACATCCTTATGTTTTTTTCAATATAGAATTACTCCACTTATGAATTTTTAACATCTCTCCCTCACAAGTGGATCCATCCACATTGGACTAACTCTCCCTCAACTTATAACTAATAGGAAGTCATTTGAGTCACTTCATGAATCACTATCTATCTGACCTAAATCCATGAATCTTTATTCATCAAATTTTACCAACCTAGCTCTAATACCAATGATGGGTTTTAAAAGAGATTAGAAAGAAATTGGATTAGATCTAAGTGAGCTCATATACAATTAGAATATCATATCTTAACCCAAAACATGAAAGCAATGAGTTATAAGTCATATCTTTGTATTTAACTCATTTCATCCTTTTTTATATAGAATTACTCCACTTGTGAATTTCCAATATCTCCCCCTTGTAAGTGGATCCATCCATATCGAACTAACTCCTTCTCAACTCATAGCTATTTGAGTAACTATATGAATCACCATTCATTTGACCCAAATTAGTGAATTTCTATTCATCAAACTTTGTTAACCTAACTTTGATACCAATGAAGGTTTTGAGAGAGCTTGGGGAGCAATTGAACCAGGTCCAAGTGAGCCCATATATATCCAAGCATCATATCTTAACTCAAAACTTTAGGATAATGAATTATGAGCCATATCTTTATATATATCTCACATCATCCTTATGTCTTTTCTTGATATGTGATTACTTCACTTATGAATTTCCAGCAATTATAATGTATTAAGACCTATATTTGTATGCCAATCTTTTCCAATATGATCCCAAGCATTACGGGAGGTAATACGAAGTATATGCAAATGAAAATATGCATCATACAAATTTCTCATTAGACTAACTAACCTTCAATATGAAAGAATTTTATGTATAGAAAAATAATTTTGAACTTATAATATGAAATGTGATTTTAGCATTCATACATATATCTTTATGATATTCATCTACAAGAGCTCCCAAGTCTAGGATAAGAGTGCTGATTTGAAATTCAAAATCAGTAAACTATTAAGAATATTATTGAAAGCAATAGGATGATGTGTAGTCTACATATAGTCTTGATAATGCACATATTTAGGACCAAAGCACACCCCCATAAAATATATTAGTTATATTAATGTTAATCGTAATAATAGGTTAAGAGATAGTACTGACTAAAGTTGATTGAATTAAAATTTTAATTAAGACATGATTAAAAAAATGCTCAATCTCTACAAAAATAATAAGTTTACCTGCTAAGAGAAAATTAGATTGGGAACACAATTGATTGAGGGCAACTATTATATCATTAATTCTATTACAGATCAATTCATTATTGACTAGATGATGATAATTCCCATTAAGGAAAAGCTTCCTTGCTCTTTTTTTTTCCAACTCATAATTATCCAGTACAAACCACATTGTGAATTTCATATTGTAGAATTGCCAAGTAATTACTTAGGATATTCTACAATACCAAAGAGATAGGATATTGTATAATTCAATAGAATAATCACTAATTAAAGAAACACTAATAATTTATGAAGAGAGATGAAATCTGAATAGAGTTTAATAAAAAATCACAAGTTAGCTTGGTGACATTACATAGATGTAAAACATTTAAAGGAATAGAGCAAATTAGATTTTATCCTAAAAAACATAATTCTAATAAATAAAAATAGATTTTAGTTTAGTAGAAAATATTAAGCTATTTTATTTATTATTTTGGGCATTATTTTTAGTTTAATATATTTGATATATCTTTATGATAAGAAGTTGACTTGGTAAGGGATCCCACCATTTTGGATTATATAGTATTTTTGGAAGATAAGATAGTATGGAAAGAAGAAATTCTAAATGAGATAGAATCCTAAAGAAGATTGGATTTGTTAAAGATAAACATGTTTTGGTGGAGATAAACGTGGATGAGATTTATCGAAGATTCAACTGACCTTTGGCAGTTGCGTTTTATATGCTTCGATGATAAATTACATATTATATCTATTGATTTGTGCTGCTGTGATTTGGGAGGTATTGTAGAGATAACTTATATGTTCGAAAGCAGACTTTTGTTTGATATGGAGTCTATCATGTGAAATTTATCCATCGACTTTTAGGTTGTTGTGTGTTGTGTGGGCTTTGAGTTAAAGATTAAAAAGTACATAACAAATTTTTTTGTTTGAATGCAGTCCATGTTGTGACATATATCCATTGATTTTTGCTACTGTGTAAGTGGACTTTCAGAGATTAATTGTTTAGTAAGACAACATAATTTTTTTAGAGAAAAATAAGCAGTCCATTCATCAATATTTGTAGCTGTGTTGTTGGTATGTTTTTTGGATGAAATACATGTTTGATTGATAAGTATTGAAGCTGAAGAGTTTTGTTATACAACTTCCCATGATTTGGGTTTAACAAGAGTTCACATATAGGGGAGTGTCTTTTGACTTAAGTCATTACACCAAAATAAGGAGGTTTTAGATGCTTATACCTAGACACATCCAATAATTGTCTTAAATAATCTAAGAATTGGTAGAGTTTTTAGACATTTATTTAAAACAACAAAATTTGTCTAAAAAATATACTAAAAAAGAGTCTAAAACTTCTAAAATTTTTAGTTGGCGGGACAAGATAGCGCCTTTTATCAATCGTTGATATATCCTCTAAAAGCAAGCAATTAATCTTTAAAAAAAATCATTGATATATCCCCACAGAAAACAACTACTCTTCTTCTCCTAGCCCTAACTTTTCTTTTTGTTTCCTCTGTACTGCTGCTCATCTCACCTCCTCTTACCCCCTTCTAATCTCTTATTGTTCATCAGTCTTTGACAAAATACTTTCAATCTTTAAGATAATCTCTCGCTCTTCTTCCACTACAACAAAATATGGAATTTTTAGACACAAAAGGTGGAGTTTTTAGACATTTTTTTGCGTCTGAAAAATAATTTTAGACGCTTTATAAAGCGTAAAAAAACAAGTGTCACAAAAATTATTTTCGACGGTTTTCTTAGACACATAGATGTGTCGAAAAAATATAGTTTTTTTACGCATCTAAGTGTCGAAAAAATATAGATTTTTTACACATCTAAGCGTCGAAAATCTAAATGTTGAAAATCTATTTTCACATAGATGCGTCAAAAACATACTTTTTCGACAATTTTTTTAGACACATAAATGCTATTTTAGTTTAGACGCTTTGTGTAAGCTTTTAGATGCTTTTTTCTGTCAGTATTTTTCACTTTTAGACAGTTTTTTACGTCAAAAAATTATACCTTTTTAGTAAAATAATAAACTTACAATTTCTTTTTTGCATTTTTTTAAATTATAAATTTTAATTTGATAAATTAAAATTTATATTATTATAATAAATTATTAATATAATAAATTATAATAAATTAATCACATATTTATTATTATAATAAATTAATTTTACAAATTAATCTAAA
>JANQAP020000323.1:195746-207619 GCA_026874005.2 Erythroxylum coriaceum
CGTGCATTTGCCTTAAGTCATATAAACTTCTCATAATTTATTGTTCTAGCCTTAACATAGGTAACGGGATGTTACACAATCAGCCTAACAAAAATCACCCAAATGATCAAGAATAGCGGCTACTAAAATCAAGAAAACATTTAGAGTTTTTATACACCACAAATTACAAAAGACAGCCACATAATTAACAGTCAATCTAAAATCAATAGCCACTAAAGATTCACGTAAACCCCAGAAAAACTAGTTGCCCAATTGCTCTCAATAGACGTTCAAAAAGAAAAGAAAACGCAGCTATTAAAATCACATAAAATCAACAACCATATAGCCCTCTATTGTCATGCAAAGATGAAGAATACTCAGCTACCAAAATTAACATAATACAACCCTCAATGATTATTCAAAAACAAAAGAATGTGCAGCTACAAAAAAAGAAATATATTCTGCGATGAAAACTAACAACAAGGTTGTAAGACCTTGACAGAAAGTTGCAGCACCCATTCAAAATTGTATCTCATAAATATCAGCCACAAATATGATGCAAGATCACCCTCAATGTTCGTTCAAGGATAAAGAAATACACAGCTGCAGAAAAAAAACACACACAACCAAAAACTCAATCCCAAAACTACGCGATCCCATCATCCAAAAATTTAGCAACACATTAGATAATATCCACTCCTACTTTGCTGTCGAAAATCATCAAAATAACCCCTAAAATCACAACTGTCAAAAGTCATAAGAAAAATAACACTCCAACCCATATCTCACCCAAATTTCAACCACAATTCAACCTTCATAATCAAGTCAAATTTCCAGAAATTTGCTTCCTTAGATAACTATTATCCCAAAATAGACTATCCATTTAAATATCACCTTAATTATTATTTTAAACCTTATCAAACTTATCTAAGAAGAGTCCCACATAAGCACAACTAGGTCCAATTATCAAATAATACTCAAAATTAAATAATAAGATATCATCACCTATATCTTAAAAGTAAATTAATATAATCTTTTTAAAATAAAGCTTTTCTTATAATGATAATCATTTAAAACCAGCCATATAATAATTGACACATTAAGTAGGAAAAGATATTAAATAGTATACTTCAAGTCTTAGCTTAGTTTCATAATTTAAATTTTACGAAACTAAAGTTTATAAGTCATTCGGTTACTACTATATCGAGAGTTACTTCATTTCGCTTTTTTCCATACTAAAGCTTTTTATATAAAACTAGATTTTGTTTATTTTATTTTATTTTATTTTATTTATAAGTTATTAGTAAATACTAACTATATAGTCCCTTGCTTATAGGACTTCGTAGTTCCTAATGGTGAAAAAAGAAACTCAAATAAAAAGAAAAGGCAAAGTAAGAGATAGGTTGGCTAGCATCAATGCAACTGATAATAGCAAACTCTTTGTTTATTGTCGTTCATTTTATTGGATCTTGTTCCAAATTTATTTGTAATTTCATTTATTTTTAGAAACAAAACATTCAAAAATATCTCATTTTTTTAGATTTTTCAAATTAGTGCCAAATTTTTAAAATTTTTTAATTTAGTGATTAATTTTTAAAATTTGGTATAAATTAGGTCAAAATATTATTTTTATTTGTATAGTTAATAAATAGACATTTACATTAATTTTGAACATGTTATATTAACAAAAACAATTGACTTGATTTATAGAAGTGTTAAAAGGGTAATTACTAAATTGAAAACTTTAAAATATTTAACACTAAATTAAATTTTCTTAAAAATGTTGTACACTTTTTAATTTGTTATCGCTTTATTTTATTATAGTTACGAAACTACAAATAACACATATGCTACATAATATTTATGTAAATGAGCATGCCTATTCCATCTTTTTCATATTATAACTTGAAATGAAATTGCAAGGATTAAACATTTTTCCATAAAGTCCAATGAGCTATTAGATGCACCCTAAATTGAAAGATCAAGAATTAATACCTCCAAGGTACCCTATAATGGTTTTTTTTTAAGAAATTGTTTTCCAAGAAAATGTTTTTCAAAAAAAAGATTTTGTGTTTTAAATTTTAACTTTAGAATTTCATGTAATTCTTTTTTTGGAAAAATTTAAAAATATTTCATTAAGTACAAAATGGGTTCCATATAATCGTGCAATCACATATATTGGTAAATATCAAGTAAGAACTAGGGCTACTTCATAAAATAACGTAACTCATTGTTTCATTACAAGGTATACATCAAATCATATTGGCTCTCTGTGGCAATCAGCGAATTGCATTAGTTGTTAGTTAATTTATCAACAGTTAGTTGACAACGGAATAATATAGCTGATTTGACCAGTAAATGACATCAGTTGTTTATCTAAAGATGTTTAGTATTAACTGTTTATATGTAAAATGACTTATAAGGGCAAAAAAGATTTATAAGGACATGAGTATTATATCTTAGCATTTTTTAATATTCTCATAAGAATTTAAATAGAACAAAAGAAGTCAACATCATTATTCAAAGCAAAAAGTTCCAAAAAAACAAAAGCTGAGTATGTGGGTGATAAGGGAGAAGGGAGAAGGGAGAGGAGAAACTTAATATCTCTATCTTTATCTCTCTCTCTCTCTCTCTCTCTCTCTCTTTCGCCTCTCCTCTTTTAGCGTCATATCAACAATAATAAAAGATGAAGTAATTTATAATAACTTTTGGACACAATCATCTTTTTGTCCCTTAATTTCTCAGTTACTGGAGCAAAATGCTCCTATGAGAAGCGTTTTCAAAAATAGTGGATTGAGTTCAATCTGCCAACCCAGTCAGTTGATTACCAAACATAATTATCAGTCGTTTAATATGGTCAAACAGCTAAATACCTGTCAATTTTTAAAAAAATAACTGATCAGTTATTTACCAAACAAGGCCATTATTTCCTATAATAGGTAGAAAACCACATACGTTATCTCACCCTTTGCAGACTTTTCCAAATCAGGGATTCACAGCCTCTGCCTGTAGAGAAAATGCTGAGGAGTTCATCACAATCACTCACAACTTAATTAATCATGTGAGTGAAGTTGTTTGTGCTCCTATTCATCTTACACTTCTTAATTGGATCTTTGTGTATTTAAATCTAACTGAGTTATTATTTTCTTCTTTTTTATCCTAACAAGGATAGAGTTATGACTTCATAGAGTCAAGAACTCCCTTTGTCAGATACTTAGGTACTTAAACTTACTCGTACTTATTTACTTACTTGCATGCAGTGTGTGATTGTATTACTGGTAAAGATACTTCGACATTTAGAGTCTCCATAACAATATTAGGTTCTGATCAAAGTCTTAGCAGTGTTTGCACGCTAGGAGTTGATCTCTGGTACTATAGAGAATAACCTCTTAACCTCCTCTAGAGTCCTCTCCTTGCTTATAAATCTCCTAGCATTCCGCTCATCCCACATCTCATATATGTATGTACACGTAGCTATAAAATAAGCTTCCTTACTTGCTTGAGGGATTATGGGATTTTTCAATAGCCATTGGATCACCGTTGGTAGTGAAAATGCAATAATGGTCTTGCTGAATTTGCAATGGGCCTATAGGCCCACACGAGGAGGAAAGTTATACCACACATAAATCCAAGTAAGGTTCCATCCTAAAATCAATCGACAATAGGTGGATCGTAGCTCACTAGGCCTATATGTTAGTCTTCTTTCCCCTTTTTCTTTGATGTGTGACACTCACATGTGGGTTTCAACACTCCCCCTTATATTTGAGTCCCTTTTTACTTGAGCAATCTAGAGAGGTACGTAAACAATCCTCATCAAGGCTAGACTTCTAATTAAGGTCAAATGAGCCCCCTCCTATGGCAAACAATACTGCTGGCCACTAGCTGGAGGTAGACTTCAAATCCTTCACCAGTAGGCCAAGATCATCATTGGCTCTGATACCATGTTAAATTAGCAATGGGCCTAGAGGCCCGCACAAGGAGAAAATTTAGACCACACACAAGCCCAAGTGAGGTTCTATCCTAAAACCAGTTGGCAATAGGTGGAGTAGCCCACTAAGCTTATATATTAGTCTTCTTTCTCCTTTTTCTCTAATGTGAGACACTCACATGTGGGTATTCTCAACAAATTCAGTGACAAATCCTCTTAACTCGGCTCTATGTTCTCCTAAGTATTTGCATCTAAAGAATAGGTGATCTTTGCTTTCTTCCCTATAATTAGAAAGCAAGTAGGTTGAATCTTAGGTAGTCTATCTAATGTACTCAGCTTACTCTTCATCGCCATCCAAAGTAGAAAGACACTATAGCCTTAGAGACTTCTAGACCAATCTATACCAGTCTATCATAAGTCCTCAATGTTGGAGAATTTCCCTACACTACCTATTAGAGATTATGTTGATGGGAAAGCTATACCAAAAATATTGGTCCAAGATTATTAAGTTAGGAGAATAAGGGGGCTTTAAGTGACCAATAGAATTTGGAAAGTTCCTTCCTCCTCCTTCAATCAAAGGAAAGACTTTTGATTGTAAAGAATGTTCCCTTAATACATTCCTAAAATTTGGTTAAGTAATAGAGATCCTTGGCCATTCTAGATGTTATAACATAGGTTAGCAGTTCTTCCATCTCCAATCATATAGGATACATTACTCCATATTTCATTCTTTATCTTTAACAATTGATTTGAGAAATAGGAGTAGGAGTATTTCATTGACATTATGCTTATTCCATTGAAGAAGTAGTTATTTAGTCATTCTAGCCATAGAGAATTTTTGTCTAGTAAGATTGACCATATCATTCTCATAATTAGGGTTTTGTTTGTGATTTTCATGGCATGTATTCCTAAACCCCTTTTTTCCTTAGGTAGACATGCCTCTATCCATTTTAATTTTACATAGCCACCATCATTTAATTGATTTCTCCATAAGTATTTTCTCATAATTCTTTCTATTATTTTTCGTAAGACCTTTGGAGAGGAAGATATGACAACTCCAATAGATGTGTAAGGAATTTAGCACTGATTTACTCAACTCCAATTTTGCACTATAAAAGAGGTCTTTGTTAACCTAATAATCATTTCTCTTTTGGATTTTTTCCACTAGGGGTATGCTCCCCCTATAGGATAGTCTTCTTGTAGTGATAGGTAGGTCCTAATACATCATAAGAGGGTCCTTTTTCCTGTTCTTGTTAGTTTTCTAATACTAGATTCCATATAATATGCACTTTTTAATAAGAAGTAATGAAATTGCTAAGGTTAACTTCTAAACTTGACAGAGATTTAAATTGGTAAATTAAGCTTATTAGTGTTTAGATAAAACCTAGGTGATCTTTGTTAAATAATACCAAATCATCCACAAATTCAAGGTCTATGACGGAAAGCTTCTTACATTTAAAATGGAATTTGAAGTTTGGATCTTTTTCCATATTATGCCTAATTAATTAAATTAAAGACTCCATACATAGGATAAAAAAGGAGGGAGATAAGGGATCCCGCTGTCTGATACTCTACCACTCTTAAAAATTCTAGAGGGAACATTATTTCTACAGGGAACATTATTTACGAGGACACTTAATGATGTAGTAAAGATGCAACCATTAATCAATTCCATAAAAACTCTAAGAAACCCAAAGATTTTTAGTAATTGAATTAGAAAATCTCAACTTGCACAATCAAAAGGTTTATAGAAATAAACTTTAATGGAATAGTTAGGAGGGGAGTTTTTCCTAGAATATCCCTTTAAGAGCTCCTGGACTACTGAAATGTTATCTCCAGTATTCCTTTCCTTCATGAATGCCCCTTAGTTGTCACTAAATATTAAGTTAAGGACACCTTTCAGTCTATTAGCCAGAATCTTAACAATAATCTTGTAGATGAAGCTAGTGCAAGAAATAGGCCTGAAGTCATCAAAGTTGAAAGGGATAGAGCACTTAGGTACTAAGCCTATAATGGTCTTTTTAATCTCTCTAAGTAGAGAGCCTTTAGCAAAAAAACTTATACACTGCATTTTGAGCAAAGAAGCCTACTTCATTCTATGTTTTATAATAAAAGAAACCATTAAGTCCATCCAAACTAGGGGCTTTCATTCTATTAAGTTGGAAAACAGTAACCTTAATTTCTCTATCTTCTATAGGCTTTATGAGCTCTACTGAGTCTCTTATTAAAATTCTCTTTCTAATAAACATGCCTAACTCATCCAAAGATGGAAAGGTACTTAAATTAGAACCAATCAGGATCTTAAAATATTTAACTGCTTCCCTTAAGATATCACTTTGTTCATTCAGAACACTACCATTTTGGGATAAAATAAAGTTGATTATGTTTATGTTCTTTCTAGTTGCCAGAGAGTTGAAGAAAAACTTGGAGCGTTTATCACCCTCCTCAATCTAGTAAACCCTATATCTATGTTGAATTAAGGAAGGATGAACCTTAATAGCCTTTAAATAATCCTATAACAACAATAACAACAACAACAACAACAACAACAATAACTCAGTGAAAGTCTCAATAATATGTAGGGTCAGGAAAGGTCTAGTAGTACGCAACCTTACTCCTAAATGACAGAGAGCTTGTTTTTGATCCTATAGATAATCCTCCAAATCTTTTTTCTCCTTTACCAAATATTAAACCAAAGGAGGTTCTAATCAAATTTTTTATGATAAAAAAGCATAAGTACTACTAACAAGTTCTTTTAGTGTTGTTGATGAGAAGGAATATGAGAACAAGATGATGTTTTGCAATCTTTAAAATGAGGATAAGGTCAAGCAATAGATCAAGGCACATTGAGATTATTTCATAAATTACTTATTGTAAACTCATCTTGATCGACTTTGATAATCTAAGAGGCTTATCATGTATAAACATTTCATTTTTTTATGGCATAAGTCTTTACATTTATCAAAAGGCATTGAAATTTTTTATTTTAATCTAAAAACCTCATAATCTTTCAAATAATCTTTAGGAAATATTTTGAGGAGTGTTTTATTCATAATTAGATTAAACAAATTGTTTTTGAACATTTAAATTTGTTAAAATCATGTTCATAGGGTGATTCGTCCAACTATATAAATTAGTGGTCGACTAACATAGGTTAAAATTGTTAAATTTGATGTACTGAGAGTTTATAGCAACATTGGTTGAAGTGTTGATCAACCAATGTGCCATATTAGGCAACCAATATAATGTAATAATCGACCAATGTTCCAACAGCTAGTGAATTTGGAGCTTTAATGTATATCGGTCGACCAATATGCTACACCGGTAGACTAGTGCATCGAGTATAGCTTTTGCAGCAACTAGTTCTTAGCTCTAATGGCTATTTTGGGTCCCGAAACATTATAAATAAATATTTTCTCTTTTTTAGCATCAAGAAGCTTTTGAGTGTTCTATACACACATTTCCAAGTATTTTTCAATCATTTAAGCATTCATCATCTCATTTTGAGTAAGTAAGCCTTTTGTGATTATCATAGCATCAAAGTGAGCAATTTTTTGAATTGTAAGTTAGTTATTGGGTTTGAGATCATTGTATTGGGGTTATCAAAAGTGATTCGGGTTCCTCTTTGCCTTGAAGAATCAATAAGAAGGAGGTTCCCTTTTACCATATTAAAAGATTGTATAAAGGATATTCTTCACCTCAAAAGAAGATCTATAGTGGAAATCTAAGACAACTCTTAGGAGTAGATGTAGGCAAGGATTGTTTATTAAACCACTATAAATTAGTTTGCATTTCTCTTCCATTACTCTTTCTTTTATAATTTAATTTATTTTCTTTTTTACCTATTATGATAATTTGTGACACTTTTCTTAAAAGTATTAAACATAAGCCAAAATTTTGATTTCACATGATTCACCCCCTCCCCTCTTGGGTGCCACTGGGGAATAACACAACAATAAAGGTCTCTAATATTTAATGAAAATAGGGTTTGAGTGGAGGCCAGAATCTCTCTTGCTTTTTCCATAGCTTTTTTAGTATTTAGATCTCTTCGATATTGTTTTTTTAAAGATCCTCTTTGACAACTTTTAGCTTATATACACACATGAATTGCAGCTTCTGTAAGCCCTTTAGAATAACATCATGAAAACCTTCCTCCTCTACTAGGAAATTATTAAATTTTAAAAGAGTATGACCTTTAAACCTCTTAAAAAGATTCTCTATTTTGATGGGTGTATGGTCAGACATTATGGGATCCATAAAAATAGCTTTACTTTATAGGAAAATATTAAGCCAAACATAATTCACAAAATCCCTTTCAACTTCTTCTTAATAAACCATTTTAAAGATTGTTTATTACTCTATATGTACATATGACGTTCCAATCTCAAGTTAGTAACCCCTAAACTCTCAACACATGCCACTGTACATCTCTTTATATTAGCCAAGCCACTGTACATCTTACTTACATCACCTTCAAACTAAAGCTAGATTAAAACCATAGACAATGGAAGCAAAAATTGAAAGATTTTCCACTATATAATGCAATTTCAAATGTATGACTTGTTCATTCGAGTCCACCTCCTCCACTTTAATCTAAATAGTGTTAAAACATATAATAATCATACCATAAGCATGATGTTAGAAGTTTGTAAGAAAATCCCATTAGGGTCCCACTATCTTTAACTTATTTAAAATTTCTTTTCTAATCTTAGTTTCAAAAATGATCAAAACATAAGGCTTTTCCTTAGATATAAAAATCCCTCAAAGCATACAGTTTATTAGGGCAATTCAATCCATGTACATTCTAGATTAAGATTGACATCAAGTATGTTTACCTTTGAAGCTTTTTCTCTTTTTAATCCTTTGAGATTTCCTTGTTGTCGCACTTTGGAATTGCTCCTCATTACTAGTAGTCTCCACTATATTCATATCAGATTTAGGGCTGCTGGGTGAAGAAATAGATTTTTAACTGCTTATGCAATCTTAAGATTCTTCTTTAAGCTGCTTTGTAGATGTTTCCTTAGTGACAGTAGTTTCAATAGCATCTATAGGCTTCAAATATGGTTCCAATTCTGTATTGCTTAATGGAACAGGAATTTTGTTTAATTCACACTCTCTACAATGCCTACTAATTCATTATAATATCCCTTTTTAACACATTACTAGTAAGTCTCCACATTTTACCTTGTGCCTTGATAGAAAGCCTCTAATTGTAAGATATTATGACAATATCTTTAATTAATCCATTTCCATACCCTAATCTCATAATAGAGATTTGATCAGGAAGCTCCTTAGTAATGTCAACTCCAACACACATTCGAAAATAACCAATTCTCCTCCTCTTGGTTATGTTCTCATCCATATATATAGCCTTATCTAGGTAACTAACCAGCAAATAAAACCTTTTTGTTGTCTAATAATCTAAAGGAATATTATACATGTTAATCTAATAGGGAATGCTACTGACTTTTACATTTTCCAATCTTATACTAGGTTGTCATACTTGAAGAAATAGAGGTAGCTAAGACATGTCAGGCCCTTCTTTAAAAATCTTAAGGGTAACAAATTTCAAATAGAATGAAAATATGAGAACATTATCATCTATTAGGAGAACTTCAGTGAGTCCTTTAGCCTTCTATTGATTTTGCAGCCATCTTTAGATCAGGGGGAAAGTTAGCATAAAGAAACCCACTGGAGTGGCCTCCCGATAATGTGCTTCTTCCTTTAAGGTATCTATGTTTAGCACAATCAGTTTCCTTCCTTCTAGATTCTTAGGATGACAATAATGTGAGGTAAGATTAAATTGGTCCCCAACCACTTGCTTCCAACTTTTTGGTTTAACATAAAAGAGGTAGGTATAAGATGTAGATGCATTTACTTATGAAGAGGTTTGAATAATTTGGTAATGACAGGTGCGGATAAGAAAGGAGGAAGGGTTTGGAGTTGGCTTAGGGGAAAAGGGTCTTTTGATGTAGATGATGGAATATTGTTTTTTGGAACAGAAACCTAATTTTTAGAAAAAGGTACTTAGGGACATAGTTGTTGGGGAGGATTGATCTAGTATGTAAGGAGTGGTAAAAGTGGGAAGTCATTCTGATTTTTTGACAACATTATCAGGTGGTTTTCTAGTTTTAGTAAAGATTCAGACGAGAAAGGGTGTATAGATAAAACATGTTACCTAAAACAACTAATAAAGCTTAGGCAAGAAAGGAAAATCTAATAAAATTACCAAAAAGTCCTTATCAGGAGGCAGCAAAAGAACAAATCAATCGAGATAAGGGTGAAGAAAAAAAAAGGGAGCTAAATGGATCTAGTGGAGGTTAGATAGAAAGGTAGAGGAGTCAAATTCAAGTTGGAAGACAAAGCAAGATAAGGAAGGAAGCATAAAATCACCAAAAAGAACTAAAGATGAGAAGAAAAAAATAGTGAGAGAAGCCATAACAACTAATGTAATTCTTCTTATAATATTTTATTGTATGATTTTATAAAATTATGTGTATGGTTTAATTATTTATTGTTGACTGAATATTAGGTAGGTAATGTTGGGAGATAAAAACACAGCTCTCTAAAAAATCAACCAAAGATCAAAAACAACACACTATTAAAGTTTAATCAACAAAAATCAGTATGAAAATAAAAACTTAATAAAGAAGCAAACACCAAAATTTATGTGAAAAAATTTCCAGTGTAGAGGAAAAAAACTACGAGTCAAACCAATAGGAGAATATACTAAACTTAAATAAAGATTTGTAAAGTTTAATATCTCACCCAACAACTACAATTTATCTCATAAAGTTTTAGGATTGAAACCCAAAGTTGATATGTGAATCAACAAACTCTCAAACTAATCTCAAAAACAATAGGAAAAAAAGATGAGAATCTTGTACTACTTGCTGTCACTTTATTTTTCTTCCCTTTTTTGTGTTTTGATCGCCACTTTATACTCCAACCCATGTCTTTTCCTCTTTTATATCCCAAAATAAGTTGTCTACCTTATACACGGTCACATATATAACTGTGTAAGAGACCGTGTCTCTTCCATCTAGGCTTAGCATTTTGGCTCAACACAAGGCACGATGGGCAAACACAAAATGACATTGTTTTGCCCAAAACGACGTCGTTTTGAAAATTATTTAAAAATATTATTAAGTTGAGCCGGTCAATCATCACTTAAGTCGTAAATGTACATGATTACAAAGAGCTACATAATCATTAAACATGAACATATATGTTATTGACACAGGTGTATACATGACCATCTGTCTTCGCTTGTCACTTTTTTCTTCACATGATTCCAAAGTCGTACATGGTTGATCCAAACAGTAGTGTAAGTTAAGGACACGAGCTTGTAGTACCCTATACAGTTGTGTCTCCCCAAAAATAGCTTCATTCAACCATCATTCATCTTGTCTTCACTCATTCGTCATTCCTAGGGATGGCAATTTAGGTTCAGGGTTTGGGGATCCCCGCGGGGATTCCCTGTTCAAGGTAGGGATTGGCAAAAAAATCACCCCGTAGAATCAGAGATGGGGCAAATATAACCCCCGACACAGAGTCGGAGATGGAGACGGGTTGAATAATCCCCGCCCCGTAGGGATCCTCGTTCACGATAATTTTAGAAATATATTATACAAGAATAGTTAATTGAGAATTTGAGAATATACTAAGCATTGAGAATTTGAGATTGTGGTTCAGGAAGACTCCTGTTGAATTTTTCAACATAATGACTTTTTTTATTGCACCATAGTATATTTTATGGAAGTTTGATATAATCATATGAACTAACTTTATATGGGTGCAGGAAGAGGATTTGGGGATTCGGGTCCCCGTGGAGACTTCACGGGGATCTCAGGGATGGAGAATGAGACAAAAATATTATTGGGCCCCGAAAATTTTTTTTATTTTAGTAAGCATGATTTGAATCAATTTTGTAGTATTGTTAGATAAATCTTTTAATTGGAGTTAA
>JANQAP020000323.1:207719-218633 GCA_026874005.2 Erythroxylum coriaceum
TAATGAAACGTACATATGCATGTTCTTCTCTGTTGAAATTGCCAAGGTTGTTTGTACTAGAATAGTATGTTAGAATTGGAGAAATTGTGTTCTGAACGCAAAGGAAAAATACAGAGGAAGAGTATCGTCTGTGCTGACATCATACACAGACGCAAAAGAAAATATAGAGGAAGAGTATCGCCTGTGATGACGTCACACACAAACACAAAAGAAAATATAGAGGAAGAGTATCGTCTGTGATGACGTCACACACAGATGCAAATGAAAGACAGACTTAAATGAGCGACAGACGCAAATAAAAGACAGATGCAAATAAAAGGCAGATGCAAATAAAAGGCAGACGCAAATGAGAGGCAGACGCAAATGAAAGGCAGGCGCAAATGAGAGTAGACGCAAATGAAAGGCAGACGCAAATGAAAGGCAGATGATAAAAGTCAAAGATAGACGATAAAACACAGACGATAGGAGGTCAAACCCAGATGATAAAAGTCAAAGACAGACGATAGGCCAAACACAGAAGAAAAAGTTAATAAGTTATGCTAATTGACCCCAAGCATATTCATATGCAAATTGGGGACTCACCAACGCTATCCTTCGACATATTTGGGCTGGAATGGAGATGAGCCAAAAAAAGGGTTTAGTTTGAATGCAAGTGGTCGTGTATAAATATTGGTATTCGAATGCGATAGTCGGGCTTCAGAAACGGGGTCCGACAAATATCCCCACTTCGGAGATCGAGGACGGGAAGTGGAGGTGTCAGGCGGGGACGGGGCGTACCCCGTTGCCATCCCTAGACTCATTCCTACAAAGTTTTTAAGAGAAAAATTGGCATTGATTGTAATATATATAAAGACAAAGCAAGGTTAGTGGCTAAAGGTTAATAACAAAAACAATAAGTTGATTTTGATAAAACCTTTTTACCAATAGCTATGTTTAAATCTATAAGGATCTTATTGACTATAGCTGCATATCATGATTGTGAAATTTGGCAGATGAATGTCGAAATAGCATTTTTTAATGGGAGTTTCCTTGAGGATGTGAATATGACATAATATGAGGGTTTTGAATCTAAAAGATCTCCTAATCAAGTATGCAAGTTGCAAAAGTCTATTTATGGACTTAAACAAGTGTAACGGAGTTGGAACATCCATTTTGATGAGACAATCAAAGAGTTTGAATTTACAAAAAATGTGGATGAACCATATGTCTATAAAAAGGTTAGTAGGAGTGCAATCATCTTCCTAGTGCTATATGTGAATGGCATATTATTGATTGGAAACAACATAACAATGCTCCAATCTGTAAAGATTTGGTTATCCAAAAACTTTTCCATGAAGGATATGGGAGAAGCAACGTATATTCTGGGAATAAAGATCTATAAAGATAGATCAAAAAGGTTTATTAGCTTATCCAAATCCACATACATAGGCAAAGTGTTAAAGAGGTTTAGCATAGAAAATTCCAAGAAATGATTCTAACGCATGTCACTTGGGATTTCTCTCTCACAAAATATGTATCCTAAGACACAAGAAGAGAGAGATAAATGAATTGTGTTCCATATGCTTTAGCAATTAGATATATGTAATACTATGTACTAGACCAAATGTCTCTTATTCTTTAAGTATAATGAGCAGGTTTTAAGTCAATCATGGTGATGGTCACTGGACAACAGCGAAAATCTTAAAGTACTTAAAAAGGACTAAAGATATTTTCTAGGTATATGAAGGAGCTAAAATAAGAGTTTAGGGGGACAATATACTAGTTTTCAGTCAGATCTAGATGATGGAAGATCATAGTCAGGGTACATCTTCACTTTGAATAGTGGTGTGATAAGGTGGAAGAGTTCCAAACAATCAATCATCAAAGATTCTGTAACCGAGGCAAGATACATTTCATTGTCAGAAGCGGCAAAGGAAGCGGTTTGGATCAAAAAGTTCATCATTAAACATAGAGTGATTCCTAGCATTATTGAGTTTATAGTATTATATGTAAGAACAATGATGTCATTGCACATGTAAAAGAATCAAGATCTCATTAATGTTCCAAACATGTACTCAAGAAGTTTCACTTGATTAGAGAGATAGTGGAGTAAAAAATATAACATTGGAGTAAGTTCCCTCATTGGAGTGAGTTCCCACTAAAGAGAATCTTGCAGATCCTCTCACTAAACTATTGTCTCAAAAGAGACTTGATCAATATATGGATGGATGTGGTATTAGATACGTTAGCGATTGGCTTTAGTGCAAGTGAAAAATTGTGAGTTTATGTCTTTACAACCAACCAGTTAGTTGCAATTTGATTTATGATATTACTATTATTGTTATTATTTTAATTAATAAAGGCATCTTTATGTTTATATATTATGTTAATTACATTTGATGTTTTTATACTAAAGATAAAATCCCTGAAAGTATTGGGTAATTGAAATTATGATAAGAACATAATTATGAGATTCAATTTGCATTTATATATTATTTCCAAATTGTTCCTAATTGTAATAAAACTAGCACACATTATGTTTCTTTCTTATGAAGAAAGAAATTGATCTCATAAATTAAAGTATAGAGATACTTAAACAAACGTGTGGATACTTATTAGAGAATAAGTTAACTGAAGTGACCCAATTATAAGGATTCCAAATAGAGTATTACTTATGTGTCTGTGAATTTTCTCATTATGATGATTGTATAATTGATCCTTAGACTTAAAATTACCAAGGTTTCTTTTGTGGGAATTACTGTATTTTGATGCTACTTATGACTTATTCTATTTAGGGCATCAGAGCCGGTAGTACTTTGATGCATTATGAACAAAATGGAGATAATTAATTGAGTAAGTCAACAAAGGATTAAGTCAACAAAGTATTAGTCCTCTATAGTAATTAGAAAGAATGTTCTAATGTTCTTCGTTAGTAGCGGTTTAAGAAATTCTCTGGCCAAAGTTAATTGACATTTGAAAATATTTTCAAATATCAATTACTAATTAGTAAGAACGAATATGATTGAGTTTAAAAGAGTAGACATTATATCCATACTCTATCAAATTGGACCATTGGATGACAACGGAATAAAATTATACATCATAAAAATGTATGGACAGATTAAATCAAACTATTTTGACATTCCTGATATTTGGGTGGTCAAACATGTCAGACGTCAATCTTGATTTATGATTATAAATTGTTTAATTGGAGAATTAAATATAAATTAAAAGGAATTTTAATTTATCTAATTGTAATTATAATTTATAGTCATTGTCAATATATTAGAAACCTAATGGATCATACATAAAGAGCAATTTAAAAGAGAAAAATTAATTTCAATTAAGTTGAACTTAATTGTAAAATTTGAGAAAATTTAAGAATTAAATATGAGATATTTGATTTTATTTAAATTAAATTAAATTATAATAAGAGTTTCATTTTAATTTTAATTGAAATATTCAATTTTAATAAAAATAAAACTCTATTGTTTTTTTCTATTTATAGGAATAAATATAAGGGAGTTGGGGTAATTTTTCTCAAAAAGTTGAGTATATTTTTACTCTTAAGTAAATATTGTTAGAGGTTAGACATGTAAATAGCTCGTGATTGACAGATCGAAAAGATTTCAGTAGAAACATCGAATTAGGTACAATTTCATATTTTATAATTTCTATTTTTAAATTATTCAATTATTACAATTCTATTAGAAATTATTTAAAAAAAAATGTTGCATCTGTGATTCGAACATAGTTAACTTGTAACCTGTAGGCTCATCTTCCTAATGGATGAAACGAATTGTACAAGGCTGGGAATAGGTGGCATACACAACCTGTAATTTTTGCCTCTTAAGAGCAAAGAAACTAAGTGCTATAATAGAAAGGAGCTTTTAAAGAGTCGATAGATTGCACCATGTTTGACGTAATTGGTGCAGTTTAAATGATTTCCTAGGAAAGGAACTGCAAGCACCGATTGGTTAGGCCTGCTCTAGCGAGTAATTATGCGATCGATCAACCAATAATCCACCATGAGGAAGATGATTTTGCTTCTTCCTAGTCTCTAATCCGATAGGATAATTGACCTTTAATGATTTGAGAACAAAAGTTAGGAGTTCGAAACTTTGAATGCTTCCCCTTCCCCTACATCGTCATGGGTTTGGGTTTCTCAATTTGGCCACGCTTTGCCCCTCAACACAGCATATCTAAAGAATTATTGCCAAATATAAGGTTGTGTCCTCCAAAATCAAATCATGTTAATTAGTTCATTGGTATGCCAATTGGTATCTGGTTTGGATAGCCATGTACATATGAATAATGCAAAAGGTTCCAACGTGCTACATTAGGAATCAGTGTTGGGCAATTAGTAAGACATCGTAATGACACAAGATCCAATGTGAGCGCAAGCTCAGCTTAATCTACTCCACAATCTCAAGCCATTTATGAAATGAAGGTTATTAAGTCAAAAGAATCAAATCAAGTTTTAAGTTATAGATTGTAAATGTGACCATAATATTTATAACTATAGTCGGGATTGTAATTGTCAAACTACATATAACTGCGGTATAAGTCAAAATATATCAAACCTTTTCTCACAAGAATTAGGATGAAATAAAGGAAAAGAAAAAAGAGAGAGACGGTCGGTTCCTGCTACCATTACCCACTCACCGGAAAACGTGGTTATGTATAATCAACAATCTCCGAATCACGCTTTTTTATTGATGATGACATAACTATCTGAACAGAATTTCAAGGGCGAACAGGACTACTAAGTTTGTCAGGTTGTAGGTTCTGCAGTACTACCAAATCACTTCATCGTATCTTGGCAAATCCCGCTAAGATTTTGTACTGTTTCAGAAGGGCGGATCTTTTCGAAATGTAAACGGGGAATAGAAATTGGTAAAGAATGACATAGACGATACCCAGAAAGTTTGAAGTAGCGAGTAACTTGATTAGTTAAACATCCATCACAAAATGTTTCTACTACTAAAGAACATGTTTCTTGATTGCTAACATATCCATATACATATGATTTTAGTATACAAAACACAAGATATACGGATTTACACCCCAAGACTAGGGACTGATTGTTGAAGACATGGTATCCAAAAATGTAGCTTCCTATACTCGGAAGTTCACAACCACCAGTATCATTGACGGAATGTACCACCGTCACATCGTAGGAGCTCCAATCTCCCGACTTTCCACTGAACAGAACTTATTCCTTGCAAACGGACGACTGACGAAAATTGATTCGCTCAACGGTTGTGAAGGGGATCTGAAGCATTTGGAACTTTTCTTTTACTTGAAATGAACACATCGAACGAGTGCCTCAGACGTTGATGTTGTTGGTGTTGTTGTTGGTGTTGTTGAAGATGAAGCTTCCCTTGCAGTTTCTCTCGTGTAACGGGTAGCTGATCGCCTATGCCATAGACAAGCATCGTCTCCCCTTCACTTGACACTAACAACGACAGAGCAATTAAAACAAGTAGCTTTTTCTGTGAGAAACCAAGTTGAAAGTGCATTTTGTTTTGGTGGGAAACTATATTCCTTTCTGGAGACATGGAGAGATTCTGCTAGTTCAAGAAGAGAAGTGCATGGCATGGGACCAACATGAGAAAGGGGCAAGAGAGAAAAAGGCACGAGCAAAGAAAGTTGCGTGGCTTTGTTTGGAAGGGGAAGAGAAGAGAAGAGCTTCAAATAACTTGGAAGTGCCATCGAGTACACCCTGCAAACAAGGGACACAACTCACGAAGGAACTTTATGCTTTTTCTTTACATATATCTTCGGAAATCACGAGAACTTTTGCTTCCTAATTTGCTTTTGCTGTCACTTTCAGTCCCAAAAATAAGGGTCACACAGGGTCCAATTTTATCATGGCGTATGCAGGTCTTGGCTCTTGTGCAATTTTTCTTTGTCCGGGTAGTGTTTGTCGGCTTTGGAAAGTAGTCAATTTGCTCTTTATAGCTATTTCGTCGAGCCAGAAAGAATCTGCTGTTCTCCACCTAAAAAACAGTGTAGAATTCAGTGATGGTTATTCATCATCTGCTCTCTCTCTCTCTCTCTCTCTCTCTCTCTCTCCAGGAACCTAATCTTCCTTTCCATGCAAAGCTTAAAATTGGGCAGTCTGGAAATCTTTTGCCAACTAAAGTAAAGAAAATATAATGAAGGGCATAAATTTTCCCACAGAATCATTACTTAAAGTACACGTTGGTCTCAACCGCTGGTCGTTCCCGATGACCTTTGAGTAAACAAGAAACTCTTGGATAATACAAACACCTTCCATTCAAACCTAAATGCCCTTTTTCTTCTTTTTGCCGTTCGCATTCACCATAACCAGCGGTTTTGACAATCAGGTATCTGGAAATGTAGCAAAGGTTTCGTATGAAATACATGGGCTTCTGACATTTCAAATCCAGGAAATTGAGTCCCGTCCTAACACTTCATAACGCGGCCATGTCCCTTCAGTAAGCTATTCTTTGTCCTTCTAACCTTTATTACTTTGGTAATTCACAATAATCGGCTCCAACTCCAACAACACATTGTTATATGTAATTGTATTTGTAGATTCTCACGCTGCTACTGATATTCATACTTGACTGATGAAAGGGGAATCTCCACAGCAAAGACGAAATCAGAATGTCTAGCAATCATCTTCCAAGTGAATTTGAATGGTTTAAATGGATTAAGCGAAATCAGGATTGTGAGGTATCGATTAACTTCCATTTCACAAATGGTCAGGCCTGGGTCTTTAGCCTCATTCACTTGTCCAAAAAGAAAAGGTCCTGTTGATACCAAAAATAACGCTGATAAGCAGATTTTGAGTCCAGCAAAACAGTAAACAACTTGACCCTGAAACATATGCATTACTTCAGATCAGCCCAAACAACCAGACTTACTTTGATTGTCCCACCATTTTCTCTTTAACCTTTCAGACTTTCAAGCACTTCCTCTGAACTGAATGGATACAATACAATTACACCAATATCCCTTTTCCATTTCCTCCAATGAATAACAAATACAAGCAGCCCAACATATGTTAAGTGGAACCCAATAAAATCTAATTTATGAAGCAATCCAGAAATGTAAGCTCGTTAGTTAATTTAAACACTTATGTTTATAGAAAGAAAAGAATGTTTCTATGTAACTTAGACAACAAAGCCAATGGACATTTGTAGTCAATATTTACACTGATTTCTAAGACAAAACTCTCAATCGGTTAACCATTAGCATAATCGGTTGCTCATGTCACAAATGTCATTCTAGTGGTAAGGAAAACGCCAAGCATCAAGATCGTATCACTATCAATACTAGCACGCAAAGCTAATCCTCATTAGTGCCAGAACCGCTGGTGAGTCAAAACGCCCAGTTTATGCAGTTAAGTTCATTTTGCAGTCGTCCCAAAAAAAGTTAGGTCTCGGCTGTTCTTTTTTTATTCCGTAACATCTTCAAGGGCAGCAGCAGGTATCTCTGGCGGTGAAGGCATGGTTGCGACATACTTGAACTGTTACAGTTAATGAACATTACACACATACCCTTCTAGAAATACGTGAACTTGCTAAAATATTCGATTGCCTAATTGTAAATATACCTTATGCTGCTTGTATTTTTCTCTGACAGCCTGTAGTCCACCACCTCTTCGACTCAAATATAACTCGTGTATAATTAGAACACATTCCTCCAAATCTGATGGCTTGTAGCGTGTGTACTTTTGCAGTACTAGATTCTGTATAACACATGAATCAGCAATTGCCAGAAGAACTGATTGTCAAAGAATAACACTCTAAATGACTCTTACCCAGGGATGCTTCTTTGGATGAAGAATGTATCTTGCAACAAAAATGACAGAAGCAGCCACCAAAGATGGTAAAAATTTCAGGCAATTGTAATCCAGCAAGCTTAACTCAGCAAGATAGTAACCAAGGAACTCAAGTTGCAAATTTACACTCTGCAGAGAGGCACAATTAATCATAAGTCAAGAAAAGGAAGCATTCGCTTCATCTTTGCAACCAACAGTGATTAAAGAAATGTTTGCTCACTTTGTAATCCTCTTGTGCAATCCTAGTAAATCTCCTGTTAAGAAACATCACGCGTTATCACATTTCATAAGCAACGTACATACATGCGTCATCTACTGTAAGCACATTACAAGTTGAAAGGGATAATACCTTAGAAATGTCTTCATCGTAGGATTGCCCAGTTCAAATTTCAGAGAGTTAAGTATGTCAGACTCCATTTTTACCACCTTCAAAATCAACCAAAAGCAATCAATAACCGTAAAATTAAATCAAACCCAAAAAATGTCAAAAAAAAAGAAATAAAGAAACGTATACCTCTTGCTTGGTGTAGGTGTTATCCGTAATGTAGCAGAAGTCTTCCACATTTGGAGGGTTGATTTCTTCATATTTCCTGCTTATCATTATTAAAATAACAAATCTAAGCAAAATCATACAAGAATCAATTAAGCAAAACAAGTTCTAAAATCATGGCTTACGAGGCGATGAGCATTGAAGAAACGCCAAGTAATTGAAGTTTCTGCCTATTCAGGGCATTCAACGACAAGTATCGGTCAATGTAGTTAACAGTAAGGTACAGAGTATCTGAGACAAGCTTGTACTCCTCAGCTACCTCCACCAACCAATCCACTAAAATGCCTCTCATATTCGGAGTAACGTCAGTTTGAACCTTCTCAATGTAATCAGGCAATGGTCTTCTCTTTGGATCCATCTGAAAAAAAAAACATCGATCAACTAAACAATTAATCTCAAGCCCATCAGATCAGTGATTAATTAAAACAAAGCAAACAAGAAAAGATCAAACTACCTCCATGTCGTGAAGGTACTCGTAAATATCAGAAACGTATTGCCCACAAAACTGGGGATCATCGGACTTAGTATCAACGTCCTGAACATCCTCATTGGTAACATCTTCCTTCTTAATCACAATAGCCTTCTTCGCTTTGGACTGTTTCGTTACTTTACGTTTCTGCTTCTGTGACTCGTTTCCAGAACCCACCTTCGCAACATTGCATACGTTCCGAAGCTCCTCCAAAACAACCCGCTTCTTCAAAACGGGCTGTTCCTCGATGGAAACCGCTGCAGCCCTCTTCTTGGCAGCGCGCGTGAGCCTGGCACAATTCTCCTGTTCCGCCATCGAACTCACACTCAGACTCGCAGCCTTGGAAACTCCAACTCTTGGGGGTATGTGGAGTGACGAAGAGTGGGGTGGTGTGAACTGTGAAGATGTGTAATGGAGGAGAAAGGGAAAGGAGAAGAGTTATCGAAATGGAAATGTGAAAGCGCCATAATTTTGGTATTTCGAAAGTAGGAGCGTTGGCGCTTGGGTTTGTTTTAGGACTAAATTTTGAAGAAGCCTGAAACATTTTGGTGTTTTGGTTTTGGGGCTTCTTCCTGACAATCTCAATCCCATTCCCCGGGTCTATTTTAGTTTCTAATTTCCGGCTTCCCGCCGCTGAATGTCACATTGACATCCATACTGCTTTGAGTTTTTCTGTGAATTAATTAAACTAAAACGATCCTCTGTACATTAAATATTTCGGAGTCTCTGTCAAATTAATGAGCTTAAAGTCAACACTCGCAATCTTTTTCTAAATTTCAAATATTACATAAATCATAAATTTTAATGGAAGTATGTGTTTTGTGGTATCTTAATAATAAATTCGTATGTAGAAACATAAAGATTGAGGATGTGCTGTGGTTGTGGAATAGTTGTATTAATGGTTATCACACGTGGGGTATAATCATCATTAACAATTTTATAAAATTCTAATAAATAATATTTTTAGTTTGAGATGGTAGATTAAGTTAGTTCTTTATTGATTAAACTTTTTAATTAATAGAAATTGTAAGGTCTTAATATAATAAATCTATAAAATTTTATTATATGTTGACGCTATTCAATCCATGTATAAATTAATTCTAATAAATTTGCAGTTCAGAGTATTAGGTGAATAATTAGTGCTATTATTAAATTATTTTTATAATTTTACTCAAATTTATAACTAATTAATGGATTAAATATCTTAAATTTTAATCTATGATCAATATAAGTTTTTATTTATTGTTAATGTTACTGATGTAAAACGTAACATAATTAATCTTCAATCTATGTTAAAATGTATGAATAATGTAAAAAAATAATTAATTAGTAATATTATTTTAATAATTAAAGAGTTAAAAAAGTGGATAAAGAGATTCAACAAAAATATTAAAATAAATATCACCAAAAAACCTTTTTGGTATCAATGGAAGAGAATATACCTAATTTAGTGACACTTCTAATGAGGTATGTTTTAGAAAATTTAGCAAAAATAATTATTATGGATGCATTCGTGTATTTCTTCTCTGATGAAATTTGTAAGTGCTAATATATTTAAAGATATATTTTACCAATAATTTCTCTCTGTTGTCTTTTCTTATAATTTAGGGTTAAATTTGTAGGACCTTTCACTTTTAAAAATTATCAAAGGCTCCATCCTTTGCGTTAGTCTCATCTCATGGAGACTCTCGGTTAATTGGATTCATCAAACTTCTAGTAAGGAAATTATACAATTCTCTTGTTTGTTTTAACTTTATTTGGATAGTGATCCTTTTAATTAGTCATTCTTGTTAAGTTATCTCCGACTTCTTTTCTTTATCATCTCCTTATACTACACTACAAGAAAATAGTGAATTAGGGACGAAAAATACCGACGAAAACTAGAAATATTCCGTCGGTATACAACACTACTGACGGAATAAACCGACGATCAAAAACGTCGGAGATTCGACCGTAGCTAACTTTACCAACGGAACGTTTGTTTACCATTGGTACAATTACCGACAGAAAAAATAAACCGTCAGTAAAATCAACCGAAAAGTTACCGACCGTCCGATGTATTCCGTCGCTAAAGTTACCGACGGGTGGCTTACCCGTATG
>JANQAP020000323.1:225865-238035 GCA_026874005.2 Erythroxylum coriaceum
ACTAAACTGATGTAAACATCAATTGTACTTTAAAAGTTCCAAAATTCATACATTCAATTTCTATTCCAGCTTTTGCTAGAAGCATCTCATTTGGGTCAAATTGTATGGCCATTTTGACATATAAAAAGAGATTTTTGGGTAATATGTTCTTCTAACCAAAAGTTCCTATACGTATCAAGTTTCTAATGAACTAAAGTTCTTACAATTTGGGTCAGTATTTCTAAAGTTATCCACAAAATACTGCATACTACTCCCAACTAATGACAGAATCCTAATTTCAATTTTAAGCCAAATTTCATCACCCTTCAGGATAGAATCAAAATTCCATTACTTTATGAGAGTTGTAGGCATATGAGTGTAGTTTAATCCAAAATGAAAATCACCCCATTGGATATCTATAGGTCAAGTTATAGCCTAAATATAGATGACTATTTAGTGAAATCTGTCCAATGAAACCAGTACAATTCATTCACATCTTACACTTTCAACATGATGTGTAGACCTCAACTCATCAACAAATCCATACACATTCTATCCAATCAAGCATCAAATAATACATATGATAACATGCAAATCAAGATTAGTATTCCCATACCTTCTTTAACTCAATTCCTACTTCAATGCTCAAACCACTATAGCCTTTCAAGCAAATATCACACGTCCAAGATTAAGACGACCAAGAGGACAGCAACATAGAAAATAGCAGGATCTAACTCCCTTGATGTAGTACCATGTAAGTACTTCAAGTGATAATGATGATTCAACAACCAAGCAAAAATTCCAGGAGGTGTGAGTGATAGAGTTTCGATGGGGATGAGAGAACAAGATGATGAAGAACTAAGCAAAACAAAACACCCCAGCAGAAACTTGTCTCTTCCATTGCTATGTGTCCCCAAATGGTAATAGCATGTGGCTTCATGCATGTTCTACACTTGTCCCACTTATGAGTTGCCATTTATCCACACAACATGCTGCCACTTGTCACCAAGTAATTAGTAGACGTATAAAACATAAATAAATTGTATAGATTAGGCTGACTTTGACAAAGTTGTCTTCATAAAATTGTAGCTTATCCTCTTATCTTTCTAATGGTATAAAGTTTGTCATTTTTGGACATCGGAATAAAAAGATATGACACTTACAAGTTTAAGTGTCACACTTAGATGTCACCAAGCAATTAACCACGTATAAACCATAAACTGTATTGATTCAGGCCAAATTTGACAAAATTGTCTTCATAAAAGTTGTAGGTTATCCTCTTACTTTCTAACGATATAAAGTTTGTAATTTTTGGACATCGAAATCAAAAGATATGGCACTTGCAAGTTGAAGTGTCACATTGGTTTGCAAACAAATACTAGATGTCACAATTGATCATGCAAAAAATTCACTTCAAGCTTAGATTTTTAAGAACTTTCAAGCCTTCTTTTCAATTAATCATCACCCAAACCTTGTGTAATGTATCCATGACATATATTCCGAGACCTGGGCCCAACATTAATATCTTAAGTCTCTAATGAAGACAATAAATTCCAATTCTCTAAGTATGATTCTTTAAACCACAATTTAAGACATATGCAATACATGTTCAATGAAACATTCTAACTAGGGTACAATTTGGGGCCTTACATTGTTATTTCTTAACTTGTATTATTCTTAACTTTGGTAATGTGGTAGGTGAATATTTGCAAGAATTTGTTAAATTTGATATATGGAATGATTAGCATCAACAATGGCAAGTGTACAATAATATGTCTATACGTATTGCAATTGTTGGTTGCAGGCTCATTTATGAACTTTTTGGACATCAAAGAACTCCACAAAGAGATTCTTTTGATGTCCAAAATATGGGATAAGTTTTATGCATAATATCTTATGTATCATAGG
Organism: Erythroxylum coriaceum; assembly: GCA_026874005.2. Classification (NCBI taxonomy): domain Eukaryota; kingdom Viridiplantae; phylum Streptophyta; class Magnoliopsida; order Malpighiales; family Erythroxylaceae; genus Erythroxylum; species Erythroxylum coriaceum. Next base: position 227,753 of record JANQAP020000323.1, read on the forward strand.
GATTGTAACAAATCAAATACTATTTATCTTTTTTATTACAGGGAAAGCAATATTTCAATTTCTTGACTAATTTGACCAAAAATTTAATCCAAGTAGTGTAGATGTCATAAATGTCTTAAAAGAGAAGAACATGACATGCAATAAGCAAAAGGGAGATGGTAAACTTACTTGCAAAGATAGTAAACTTAGTTGGGTATGGGGTTTGATGCTATTGTCTTGGAATATGTCTAGTGCTACAATTATTTTTATATAAAAGCAATGGGGATGAGATGAGTTGTACTTAATTTTTAAAATTACAACATTTTATATGACATTATATATTAAATTAATAAAAAAGTTGTAATTTTGTTTTGTGCACATATATACAAAGACATGCCTATGAATTAAAAACAAATTATCAACAAAATGATTTCCTGCACATTTTTTGTAATTACATACACATAATTCGATTTATAAATTCAAAAGTAGACAATAAATTAAAAAGATCAACAAAATGTTTCCTTGCATATGGTGTCATAATTGCATGCAACAAAATATACAAAATTGAGTTTATACATAGGACCACATAAGTTGTCCATCAATAAAAGCGAGACATCTATAATTACATAGGACCAAAATTTCCACATAAGTTCTAAAACTACAATGGACTACAAGTTATATGCTTCCTTTACTCCTTGTTCTTTTTACTTTCCAGCCTCTTCTCTTGCTTTTAAACTCGTTGAGATGTTCTATCTCCTAACTTTGGTTGCCTTCTTCTTTGCTCTAATTTCTTGAACATTGATGCATTTATTACAATACTTTCTTAAGAAAACATTTGTACCTGACCCTACATTAAATACGTAATATCAATTTTTATTATCATACAATTTAATTCTTTTTTAATATGAAATAAATACGCTTACTATCATTTCTCTTATAGCAATGATGCACGTGTTGACATCTTATGGAATTATGTTCAACTTGCTTACATTTCTTGTAAGTTACATGGCCACTAGTCCTTGTTGAAATAATCTTGCCCTTCTTACTTTTACCAACTTCCTTTATTCTCTTCTTTTTTGGCCTTCTAGCTCTTTTATTATATTTGGGAGGATTGATCTTATGTCTACGTTCTTCTTCAGGTATTGGCCAGAATTGTTTACCTAATATTAGATTTATGATATTCCAATGACTCCTCATATATGCCTCCTCGGTGCAATATTCGTGCACATAATCTTCAAGATCTCCTCTCTCTAAAATAATCACTAAAATGACATGGCTAGAAGGGATCCTAATTAACTCCCATCTCCCTCACATGCATTCATTTTTTATAAGTTTGATTATATAATTGTCATGCATCTAATGCTCCACTTTAAAATTTCCACCATCTATCATAAATGAGCTAAATTGTTATTAATATTTAAGGAAATAGTTATTAAATGAAAAATATTATTACTTGCAAAATGCGCCAAATAATTTGTAGCCTTCTTCTTATTTTTCTCTAGCTTTGATGTTATTTTAAGACATATCTTGTTATTATATACAACATTTCTTTGCTTCTTTTGATGAAATTTCTTCAAGGTAGCTCTTCTTATTACTTCTAAGCAAGTCAAGAATAGTTTGTTCCATGTATCTTTCAAACACGCATTGAAACACACTTCTATGTTGTTTGACAACAAAACACTCTTACATCTTTTGTCAAATGCAAGTCTACTCCATCTCTTCTCGGGAATATTTTTTAACTAATTTTGGGCATCCTTGTTCACACTCTCCATCTTACTCATTTGCCCCTTATAACCTTACTGTATACAATCTGAAGTAATAATCCACATCTAGTCCTTGTAAATGGCTGACAATTTATACTTGCTTTATAAATTGGCTAACAAATTCCTAAAGTAATAATAATGGTCAAATGTGTGTACTCATACTCAAAAGTTCTTATAAACTCTACATCATATGATTAAGATATGGTCAGCAAGAAATTAGGAAAAATATTATATTTACATTAAGAATATATCATTGAGTTACCTTTTATCTACAACTTATGAATACCCATGATCAATCATTGGTAATATCATTAAGTAGGCATCCTAAAAACTGTTTCCAACTCTTTTTAATCCTTAACTCTTAACATAGTGCAAACCAAGGAAAATATCTTTCATTTGGATCCTTTCCAATGGATGTCAGTAGCTGCCTACCATAGTTTGTCTTCAAATGACAACCATAAATGTATATTATTAGTCTACAAGCATTGGCAAACCTATATTTTACTTGTTCAAGGCATATGTAGTATGAATCAAACACACTTTTAGGAGATTTGATGTTCAACAAACTATACCTATTACATTCCATCACCATTACAAAAATACCTTCTTAACTTCTTATATTGTTCCCTTTCATCTCCATCAATAAATACAAGACATACCTCTTATCTCTATACACTTTGATGTTTGTAATCTATTAATGGTAATCTTTTAAAATAACCTCCTTTAACCCTGAGATATGCCAACTATAATAGTCTCTGAAGGATGCTAAATGCTTACGAGCAATCCACTAGTAATTAACTTCTATACCATCAAATGATCTCCTATAAGATTAAGAGTCCTTGAATATCTTAATCTGAATGCATTCCTATCTTACACTTTATAATAACTCTTGGCCTTTCATTATTTACATAAACATAAACATAATCATATCTAATCTAAATACTTATGTTCTTCAAAGCCTTCCTAAATATGTCAATAGAATACATATTCATTTCCTGCTTCAAAACAACTTTGCCACCATCTAAATTAGAAGAGAAAAAGTAAGATATTTAGGATTCTTCTTCCTTTATCATTATAACTTCCTTTTGGACTACTACTATCATCATCATCATCATCATCATCATCAATCTCATTATCACCTAAGTCAACATTTTGAGCATCAGTACACCACTCACTCATGACAGGTAACTCTTCTTTTATATCACATTTATAGATATCATAAGGAATATCTTCACTTGAATATCCTAAATCACTGATATATATTGATTGGCTTTCATTGTATGATAGACCATTTAAATCATTTGATGCTTCATGTTTAACTTCAGAGGCTGCTAAAATTGGTGGATTTTAGGGTGCATTTATTGGTGGATCTATAAAGGCATCTATATGTATATCTGTGGGTATTAGAATTAGTGGATATATAACTAACTTAATATATGGATATGTAGCTTTAACTAAACCTACCTCCTCATCATCATTCTCAATTATCTTAATTGGAATATCAACCTTAGAGTCGGTAAGTTTGCATAACTTGGATACTTCTCCTTATCCATAAACACCTATACTGTCTCCATTTTTCTTGCTTTAATTACACTTATCAAGCTCCTCACATTATTGTCTTCAAAGGACTTATGTGGAATTTATAAGTAAAATCGTAGGCTTCTCCATACCCTGACCTCTTAATGTTAAGCTTAAAATTAACTAATGTAATATTATCTACCTTGCTAACGAAACAATCTTTCCCTATGTTCATATACCATTATTGGTTTAAATTTAAATCATTCACCATCGAAGCACTCAAACCTAATTCTAAGGTCTGAAGTACTAACCATTCCTCAAATGGGAGCTATAATATCTAATATGTAATTGTACTACCGAATATATGCAAATTCAATATCCTATCGAATTGATGTAATTATGCATAATGTATTACATATTTATTATATTTACAGTATCCATTATTCTTGCAAATAGATATGAGAGTGAGATAAAACATAAATCCTTATATAAAGATTAAATATCAAAAGCATAACCTTACAAATATACTTATTGAATGCTTTAACTTTAAATTGTTAGCACAAATAAGTAAGAGGTGTAATCTAAATATAACAATAAACTCAAGTCTTAAACCAACAGACCTTTCAATTTTAGTATTTAATTAGTGAATAATGTTTAAGTTCTTTGTTTTATATCTATGTTTGTCTTACTTTTCTTTCTTTTTTTCAATTAACTTAATTTGTTTTATGATCAACTCACTACTGGCTTAAAATGTACCTAGTTCTTAGTAATAAATAATTTATCCATGACTATACACCATACTTGCTAGATTGAAAATACTTGCCAAACACTAATTCACAATATGTTGTTTACAGATGCATGATTTCATAATATATTGTTTATAAATGCATTATTTCTGAATATTCGTTGCAGTACTTGACCAAAAACATTTAGACATTTCTTTTGAGAAACTATGATGAATAGTCTAACCATAAATAGATTTAAGAACTAGTAAAATGTAAACAATGACAATTGACTTTTCATTCCACTATATCATTAAAAAAAGAGAAGATACCTTACAAATCAAATCATGTAAGATCTTATAGATCATAATTTTATTTGATAGACAAATTAGAAACGTAATTTCTGTAATAAATAATGTAGGTGAGTAATTGTTCAAAGTTGCCATATGATGCTGAGTATTATGTAAGAGTCAAACTCTGAAATCCAAACGTAAAAATGATGAAAAATAAGAAGAAATGCACACGAAAGCCAACCTTTTCCCACTATCACGTGTTATAAGAATTATCAATCTAATAAGGATATTTAAGGTACTCTAGTACATTAAGAAACAATTATTCTGCTAGTGTTAAAAGAATATTTGGGAATCCATAAAAAGATAGTTTTCCTTCACACATGACCACCGTTAATAAGTATAGTAACCAATCCCTCTAATAAAGAACAGAGAATTCAAATTTTGTATAAATGATTATGTTATTAACTTTCAAGGGCTTTGATTAACTCCGAATGAACAAACCAAGGTACCTTCTTTTGTATGCCCTTAAAGCATCTAAACATTAAAGGTATATCTTATATTAGGGTACATAAATCTTGAACCAAACATAAAATTAGACACACCAAAATGTGGAGGATTATCACAATATAGTATAAGGAGAAGATGGAAAAGAGAAGTCATTCAAAAAGTAGACAACATAACAACTATAAATAATTAAAAGGATCACAATCCAAAACAAGGTAAAAGACACAAGAGAATTATAGAGATTCCAACTATTTATTTCCTTACTAGATATATGAAGAACCCAATTAGCTAAGTATTCATAAGATGAAACTAAGTGTATATAAGAAAACAAATTTGATAAGATTACAAGGAGCAAAAGGTTCTTTTGACAACTTGTCTCGCAATAGAAATAGTACAATCCACTAAAAGAACAACTAGTAGATGTATCCCTTCAACTTACGTACCAAATTAAGTAAATGTATCATGGGTTTCAAGAAGTAAAATATGCTCACCATTACACTAAGCTTTTTTGCATTTTTTCATCCTCTCAACTGCTTAAATTGATGACAAGGTTTTTTCCCAAATGTAATTAAAATTTCTCCTCTTGTAACTTCAAAATTGACGATCCCTAGCTTCATTAATCGACGAACTCTTCATTCCAAATAATGTTATACCTACTGCTTCTACTTAGGAGAAGCAGTCCTAAACCTTATTACTGCTTTTACTTTATGCAACGTTGTGTAGAGTATGGTAAATGACATCCTATGAATTTAAAAGTTGTGTGGGTTAAATAATCCACACAACATCGTCGGTACATGGCACATTTTTCCACCTGTACTGCCACATTTAAAAATTACATTATTTTTATGAGAAAATTTAATTTTCTTAATGACCATTATGATAGTTTGTAAACCCATGGGAGTCATACGAATTTAACCCTATAATCTAAAATTGATTTGAATATCTAAGCTTTGTACATCATATAAGTTATTTGGCGAACCAACATCATTTTGGATCCAAAGGCACTTGGTGATAGACTATTATACTATCATATGCTTTAATATTTGTGTTAGAAAGAGAAAGAAGATAACAAGAGAAAGATTTTGTGATGATATAATGAGATTTTGAAAGCTCTCTAGGTATTGGAAGAGTGTTAAGTACAACATGAAGATGAATCAAATGACAATTTCCCAAAATAAGATGACAACGTGAGAGGTAAAGAAAAGGAGAAGAGGGCATAAAGTAAATTGCGATTCAGAGAGATGGTGAGTTCTCAAGCATGTAAAAAATGAGGAAGGGAGATTTTTCAATAAGAGGATGACATTAAAAAAAATTTTAATTCATTAAATAGTTAATGAGAGATACCATTCAATTATTTAAACTAGTTTAAACATAAATCTATTGGGGTTTGCCACGGATGCATGCATCACATGCATAAGATTGCAGCAAAAGTGTCGAAATCTAGATTTCGACCATATGACAACCCGGAAAAGTCAAAATCACACATGCATGCATAGGCATATATAAAAACATGAAATATAAAACTTTTTACCTTTTGTTTCTTCTCCTTTCTTGTTTCTCATCCTTTCACCATACTATACCCCACTTGGTTCGGAGTATGGGCTATGTGTCAACTCCCACTAGACTGACTACATCACATCTAGTCCAAGTGATATTAGTTCTTGTCCTGAGATCTTATTATTCTATGTGTCATTGAATACTCTCTTCATGACATAAACTGCTCTGGCTAGAGACTCTTGATTAATGAACCTGACAAGAGGCCGAGAGTATCATCTCCTTCTATTAGGAGTGGTGAATCCTTTATTGGCTACCCAATTACCTTCTAGTACCAATAGTTGTACCCAATCACCACCCTAAGAGCGACCTCGTCTTGAGGTAACAAAGAATGATGTCAAAGCACAGGATTAGTATCCAAGATATCTTTGAGTATCTAAAGTCTAAGGATATTTGCACTAGCTATTATGAGATTAATCATTAACATTTGATAGATCATCCATATGATAATCTCACTGCGGGTTATTCGATGCACTTATTACCCTTAGTAAGCATCCACATGTTAACTCTAAACATCTCATGCTTACAGTTTGAGAGATCTACTGCTTGATCAAATCAAGGAGTATAACATGTGCTAGTCTGTTTGGATTAATAATGTCCTGTCTTATTAATCCTATGACAAGGGATTATTTAGATACTAACATAATTGCATATGATAAGAATCTCATTATCATGATCTCATCATGATTTCCTTCATCTTATGTTTTGTATCATGGACTTCATTAATTCGATTTAAGATCAATATTAATTCATATATAAATGAATATCAACTTTATTAATTAAAATAAAGTTAGTACAAAAGTGCTAAAGGTGATTGCCTTTGGCGCATTACTCTAACAATCTCCCACTTGCACTTAAGCCAATTGCCTTTCTATCTAATACTATAGGTGAGTACACTAGAATCAAATTTTATTTGAGGTAGTGGCTTAGTCAAAGGATCAACGATGTTCTGATATGTGGGCACTCTCTCTATCTTCACATCACCTCTATCAATTATCTCCCTAATCAGGTGATATCTCTTAAATACGTGCTTAGACCTTTGATGAGACCTAGGTTCTTTGGCTTGAGCAATAACCTCATTGTTCACAGTACAACAGTATTAGGTCTACTATGCTCAGAACCACTCCAAGTTCCATAACGAACTTCTTAATCCAAATAGTTTGTTTTGCCGCTTTCGCAGCTGCAATGTACTCTGATTCAATCATCGAATCTACAGTCGACTCTTGTTTGGAACTCTTCTAACTAACTACTCCACCATTTAGTGTGAAAATATAACCTGAATGAGATTTGGAGTCATCCAGGTCAGATTGAAAATTGGCATCCTATACCCACTCACTACAAGATCTCCATTTCCATATATCAAGAATACATCCTTAGTCCTTCTCAAGTACTTTAGGATATTCTTGATAGCCACCCAGTGACATTCACTAGGATCTGATTGATATCTGATAGTAACACTTAGAGCATACAATATATCGGGTCTTGTACATAATATAGCATACATAATTGATCCTATTGCTGAATCATACGGGATCATACTTATGCGAGTCCTCTCATATTGTGTCCGGGGACATATAGATTTCGAGAGTTTTATCCCATGAGTCATAGGAAGAAGCCCTCTCTTGGACTGCTCTATACTAAACCTATTTAGCACTTTATCTATATATGTTGACTGTAAAAGACCTAGCGACTTCCTTTATCTATCTCTATAGATCTTTATTCCCAATATATAAGTTGCTTCTCCAAGGTCTTTCATTGAAAAATTATTTTGACTGATTGTAAACTTGAGATATCATTTCCCATTAGTAATATGTCCTCCACATATAACAAAAGGAATATGATAGCACTTCTAACCTTCTTGTACATACAAGGTTCATCAGGATTTTGTGAGAAACCAAACTCGATTGTCTCATTAAATCAGATGTTCTAACTCCTAGATGCTTGCTTCAATCCATAAATAGATTCCTGAAGCTTGCATGTCTTTCTGCCATCTTTAGATATGAAGCCCTTAGGTTGTATCATATACACATCCTTAACTAGGTTTCCATTTAGGAAAGTCATCTTCACATCCATCTGCCATATTTCACAATCACAATGAGTAGTAATGGCTAGGAGTATTCTAATGGATTTAAGCATGGCTACGGGGCTAAAAGTCTCATCATAGTTAAATCCTTGTCTTTGACGATAACCTTTAGCGACTAGCCTCACTTTATAAGTAATCACATTACCTTCCATGTCGATTTTCTTCTTGAAAATCCACTTGCACCCTATAAGTTTTAACCCTTTAGTGGGTCAACCAAAGTCCATACTTAGTTTTCATATATGGAATCCATTTCGGACTTCATGGCTTGAAGCCATTTTCAGATTCTGAACTCTTCAGAGCCTCTTCATAGGTTATAGGCTCATCGTCCTCTATAAATAATACATCATTGTGTTTGCTTACGAAAAATCCATATCTCTCTGGAACATTGCCTATCCTACTTGACCTACGAACATTCTATATGTCAGAAGGTTCAACTGTTGTCTCATCTCTTTGAACAACAATTTAGGGTTCAGGCAATTGATCTACGTCTGTTTGAGCATCATGAACTTCATCAAGTTCAACTTTGCTCCCATTGTCTTCTCTTAAAAGAAACTCTCTCTCTAAAAAAACAGCATGCTTTAAGACAAACACCTTTTGCTCTAAAGCATTATAGAACTGATATCCAATTGTTTGTTTAGGATATCCTATAAACAGATATTTATCAGAATTTGCTTCAAGCTTGTCTGATTGAATCTGCTTCATATAAGCCGGACAACCTTAAACTTTCATATGAGAAAGATAGAGTCTTTTGTTAGTCCATATCTTATATAGAGTAACTTCAACTACCTTTGAATGGACTTTATTTGTCACATAAACAACATTCTCAAGTGCGTAATCCCAAAAGGATTTTGGTAGATTTGCTAAGCCCATCATTGACCTTACCATGTCCAACAAGGTTTGGTTTCTTCTTTTAGCGACACCATTATATTACGGTATGTATGGTGGAGTCCACTGGGACACTATCCCATTATCTACGAGATAAGTTAGAAACTCTTCATTTAAGTATTCACCACCTCGATCTAATCAAAGTGTCTTAAAACTTCTACAGATTTGTTTATGTACTTTATGTCTAAATTGTTTGAACATTTCAAATGCTTCAGACTTGTATCTCATTAGATACACATACCCATATCGTGAATAATCATCGATAAAGGTAATGAAGTACATAAAACCACCTTTGACATGAATGGACATCGGATCATATACATCAAAATATATTAGGTCTAGCAACCCATTCATTCATTCACCCTTTCCTTTAAAAGGTAATTTAGTCATTTTGCCTAACAAACAAGATTCACATGTGTCATATGATTCATAATTAAATGACCCTAAGCTACCACACTTGTGTAACTTAATCATACGTTTCTTACTTATATGACCAAGTCGACAATACCATAAGTAAGATGATTTTAAGTTATCTCATTTTTGTCTTTTATTGTCATTGATATTTAAAATTGGATTACACATACCTAATATGTAAATTCCATTGCACAATGTAGTAGTACTATACAACATTTCATTCAACTTAATTGAACAACTATTTTTTGAAAAAGTTAAATGAAATCCCGCTTTATTAAGATATGAAATAGATACAATGTTCTTTGTCACAACGATTACATAAAAGCAATTATCCAAAATTAACTCTAGCCCATTAGGAAGATACAAAACATATGTACTTACGGCTAATGCAGTAACTTTTGCTCCATTTTTCACACGTAGGTCCATCTCTCCCTTCTTAAATGGTCTACTATCCCTGAGACCTTACATATCAACACATATGTGTGAGCCACATCCGGTATCGAATACCTAAATGTTATGATCAAAAATAGTATTAACCTCAATGACAAATATCATACATGAAGTAGAT
>JANQAP020000323.1:250404-264264 GCA_026874005.2 Erythroxylum coriaceum
ATGCAAGTTTATGAAATCATGTTTTCGAAATACTTCATGTCTATGAAAAGCAAGTTTTCAAGAATTGCCATTTTGGGTAACAAGTTTACAAGTCATGAATTATGTGTTATATGGGTTTGTGGTGGTCCCCTAAGTTTCGTCACGTGCACATTGATCAAGTAAAGAGTTCTCCCGCCTGCCCGTTAGTGGTATGGAGCTCCTTCATGGACTCCCCTAAGTTCACGGCTACATAAGACCCTTCTGGAAATTATATAGTACGTTCTGTTTTGGATCCACCCAAACCATTCTGATGTGCTTATGTGCTCATGATCTGTTTGACAAGATGGATGCATACATGATTTGTACTATTAAGAATTGTTTGACAAATTGAGAATTTCATGAAATAAGTATTTTTGTGATTTTTAAATACAGAATTACTATGGTTATGAAAAGATTCAATGAAAATGATTTTAAAAAAAAAAGGGTTTTTGCTTGTTTCTCAATTATAGACTTGTTACCCACGAGCTTCAAGCTCACCCCCTCCCATTCCATCCCATCTTCAGGTAAAGAACATGAGATCTAGTGAAAGAGGGTCAAGGCATCGCTTTAAGTTGCATGTTTTTGTATTTTAAGCTAGATTTTGTAACAATGAGGCTTTTAGTTACATTTCAAGCATTATTAGTTCCAGTATCTTATGTATTTTAGAATTATGAGATATGGATGTATTGTGGTTTGAAATGCCATTACGACTATGTAAAAACTCTTATCTTTTGGTGTTAATGAATTATGAATTATGTATGGATGCCATTAGTGGAAATGTGAATTTGTGTATGGATAAGGTTCAGTTGAAATTAGGGATACTTGAGGAAGTAATTAATTTGAGATAATGAATTTTTGAACAGGAATTGTGGTTACATATAAGTAAGATGTGTTATGGTAGAAAAGCATGAAGACGAATCAATAAAGGTTAAGGTGTTTTTATTGGATTAAGCTCACGTTTTATGATATTCTGGATAGTTGGGCTTCGGAAACGGGGTGCAACAGTTGTGATATCAGAGCATTAGTTAGACTTCAGAAATGGGGTCTAACATTCTTATTGCTTTCATAGCTTTGTTTCTTCGAGGGTGTGAGGTAAACACTTCGAGGGTCGTTGAAGGCTGAAGTCTTGCTTAAGCGAACCTAAGTGAGGTTGCTGTGCAAAGGGTGTTGGCGATCAATTTTGGTGGAAGTTTAAGTCCCAAGGTGACCTTTGTATCAACTTCCCACTTCTGTAAAATGCGTCTATGGTATACACAACACATGCTAGTCAACCATTGCATGCAACTCACAAAAGGGCTCTGGCGCATGCACATGCCTCTCCTTTTATTTAATTTTAAAATTTCATTAAATTAGTTTAATTTAGATTAAATTAGTTTAGTTCCCTAATAAATTTAGAAAGGTATTTTCTAATTGTTTTCAAAAGGTTTATTTTAATATGATTATTTTGAAATTTAGTTTAATTTTTTCAAGAAGTTGAATTATTAAATTAAATTAATTATCAAATCAATTATAAAATTAAAATAAATTTTGTTTTAAAATGATTAAGATTAAAAATTATACTAGTTCCTAATTAATTTTGAGAAAGTATTTTCTCAAACTTTAATTAATTGTTTTCAATTAGATTGAAATCAATTAATTAGAGAAGTAGTTTCGAAAACTGGAATTAATTAGTTTCAATTAAATTGAAATTAATTAATTGGACTCTTTATAATAAGAAAATTGTTTTCTTAAATAATTAAGACAGGTGTTACTTAACTATATTTATTTATTTGAATTTGATTTAGATAAACTAATTTATGAATTTGTTCGTTTAGAGAATTATTATTCAATTTATTTAAAGTGGTTTCTTTATTTGTGAATAATAAGTTTCTTGATTTATTGGAAAAGATATGTTTCTTGATTAAATTTGAAAAGTTTTTCATTTATTAATTAAGAAAAATGTGCTTTCTTTAATATTTTAAAAAATAGTTTTCTTTTGTATTAAAGAAAGATTTTCTAATTAATTAAGAAATCAATCTCTAAATAAATAATACAAATGACTTTCTTAATTAAAATATAAAATTTTTTTGTCTAATTTTCAAGGTAGTTCCTTTTAATATTAGAAAATAGTTTTCTAACTAAAGAAAATTAATTTCTAATTAGATTAAAATAATTTTCTAATTGGATTGAAATGTATTACCTATATAATTTTGAAAAAGGAGTTTTCTAAATTATGATAAGTAAGAAGTATAATTTATTGTAATTTGTTTTCAATTAAATTTTGTTAAAAGAGTCAAGATAATTGGAAATAGTTTCCAATTAGTTTTGAAAATTCTTTTCAAATCAAATTAAATTTCTATTTGGAATAGGAATTTAGTTCATTTAGGAATAAATAGGCTTATTCTAATTTAATTTCTCCAAATAGATGGAAATATTACTTTAGATTATGAAGATCCATACCTAGAATCAAACGAAGTTTGATGTTTGATGCATTTAATTTAATTATAAGTGTATAAGTTGCATATTTTAACTCGAACATGATTAGTCTTTTGATAATGAAATCTACTTAACTAAATTTATGTGATTTGGATGAGCAAACTCATGATCACATGAATTTAGAGGCAGAGATAGAAATAACATATAAGATACGTTTTAGCAAGAGTTGGCACCTAACATATCTAGGAGTCAAATGAGATGTGATTGATATTGTTATCTTCCTAATTTAAGTTTAGTTGATTTGTTGAGAAAACTTAGGATCAACTATATTTGAATGGGTTCTTAGCACACCAGAAAGATTAGATTAATATTTCCGAATAGTAGTGATGGCTATTATTTCAAATAAAATAGTGAGAGTAACCAAGTAAAATATTAAATTCCTAATCTAATTTGGTAGTTATGGCATATAATTAATTACTTGCTTTTCATACATTTATATTTTGTTCTGAGTTGAATTACCTTGTTTAGTATAGTTGATGCTAAGTTAGTGAACAAAATTTCTTAGGCATAGGTTATGTTTAAGAAGAGTTCTCAATGTTAGAAAGGAAAATCATATGCCCATTATGCAATGCTGTTGTAATCTCTGTTGAGGATTCGGTGACAAAGTTTTAGAGATATGTCAAAATCATATAGATGATAAAATGTATTGACGTTTTGAGTTGACTAATATTTCATGTACCTTAATGACAACATGTAAGATGTATGTCAGCACTATAATAGCAAAATGCAAGAGGTTGTATAGAGTAGAGCTGAAAGGTGTAGCACGTTATTAAAATTATTCCACTTAATTTAACCTATTAAAAACATAAAGACGGACATCAATTTTGATAATAATATTTTGATAAAAATTAATTGACAATATTATGCTAACATCTTGATAATATTTTAATAGTATTCTAATAAGAATTAATTGACAATAATATGATAGTTTCTTAATTGTATTTTAATAATATTATAATAATATCTCACTTATTTATTTATTATTATGAATATTTGATTCGTACTTCTCATTTCTCTTCATAAACCTTTTTATTTAGTTATTTGTATTAGCGAGATTATTTTTAGAATTTCGTCGAAAACATTTTAATGTTACTAACATGTATATACTACGGAGGGTTGTCCAGCTATTCCTCAGTCTCATTTTTTAGACATAAAATCATCTAAGCTTTTAAGGCTCGAAGGAATGCAAACTTAAACTATAATATTCTAAACAATATTAAAGTATAGAATTCTCCCATAATCATTTATAACATAATTGATTCAACCCATTCAATTAAGATTCATACCATAAGAGAGAAAGAGAGAAACAATAACCTTGATCCATGTTTAATATATGTCTACAATGATATATGTTTATTCCTTTTGGTTACAAACACCTTTTCTACGTAAAGAATTTATTCACTTTCTTCTTCTGCTTTTCTTCATTCTTTTCCAATGGTGCAAGAACGTATCTTTTCTTTGGTAACTATTAACCAACAAGAAGGGAGAGGAAAGGGTTCTTATTTAATTATAATAAAACCTTAGTGACTCTAATATTTTCTACAATCCCAATAACCATTATTTTGGACCCATCTTACATTAGAGTCAACCCAAGTAACATGGGCCATAAATTTATGATTACTAAATTAATCTAACAATCTTCCGCATGGCCCATGTTACAACTTGGTGATCCAATAATATAAATGTGCACCATATATTGAATATATCAAGTCATCAAACTTAAATGAATTGTAATGATGGGATCATGACTGTTACAAGTCATCTAATGACATAATTTCTACCATATATCACATAATCAACTCAGCTCAAAATAACCGTAATTGAGAAACATTGTAATTATTAACTTTAAGGTTTTTTAAAATATAATTTGCCATCACAATAAAACAATGTGTGTACAGTACATAATGTGACATCTAACAAATAAGCAAAAACATAACTTTATTTGAATTCATAAGTGTCAAAACAATAATAGAAAATAACCAAACATATGTATATACATAACAAGATCTTATGCTAACAAGGACTTATCTATAATGCCTATCCTTTCAATATGGCCAATAAATATTTTAGGTTGTAATCCTTTAGTTAACAGATCCATTATCATTAGATCAGTTCCAATATGCTTAATTGACACTTTATGTTTTTATACTTCTTCCTTGACTGACAAGTATTTCAAATCTATGTATTTAGCACCTTTAGAATACTAGTCATTTTTAAAGAAGAAAGCAGTTGTAGAGTTATCATAATAAATTCTTAGTGATCTAGCTATACTGTTGACAATAACTAGCCCTAAGACAAAGTTCCGCAACCACAATGCTTGAATAGTTGCCTCAAAGCATGCCACAAATTTAGCCTTCACAGTGGAAATAACAATGACAGACAGTTTTTTACTCTTTCAAAAAATTACCCTCTTGCTAGTTGGAATAGATAACCAAAAGTAGATTTCCTTTAGGCCCTGTTTAGTTGAGGGGTTAGTAATAGAACGAAATGGAACGTAACACACTTCCATCGTTTAGTTGAGAATTTCATAATGGGATGGAAGCGAAGGGTTTTATGTTACATTTCATTCCATCCTAAACAGTGAAAATAAGAAACCTTTTATTTAGGGGGTTTAGAATGGAACGTAAACTAATAAATACATACTACCTAATATACTCTCAATAATTTTTCTTAACACCAATTATTTCTTCTAACTCTAATTACCTACCTAGCTATAAGGAGTCTGATGGTCCCATGTTCTTGGACTTCTGTTTACTCTTCTTGTCCAAGAAAGCCCTTTGTTGCAACTCTAGAACCATCCCTGTTTGCTTCATCCTCATCTCTATTCTCATCCTCTCAATCTCTCTCACCATCTCCATTTTCATTTCCTCCACCCTCACTAACTCATCTCCCAAAGGCTTAATCGCATCCACCATCTCGTCTATTTCCTCTCTTTGCCTTTTCTTCCCCATCTTTTCACTTCCTTTCACACCCCCACTCTTATAATCAACCTTAACACCATAATCACTACTCAAATTGGGTTTCATAACATACTTTTGCTCAAATTTAGTGTAAAAATTCAGTCCAGGATGTGTAATACTCACACCAATGGTGGTAGATACTCTGATTCTAAACCCAGTCAAACTGCCAGTTTGGTTTGGATTGCAATTTCCATAAAGAATGTGAATAGTGTTGATAGGAGAAATCGTAGAAACATTGTTGAAAATTTTCACGTAAAAGCTCTTCTAGTGTAATTAAGTTAGACTTGTACATAAAAAGGAGGGCACATAAGAGAAAAATAAAACAATTATAGTATGACAACTGACAAGGGAAGGGACAGACAGGTTAGGAATTTATTTAATAATTAATAATAATATTTTATGTCATTAATAATAAATTGTATATAATTAATAATAAAATAATAAAACTTTTATTAAAATTTTTATTATTTTAAACTAGAAAATATATAAAAAATTATTTGTCAGGGTTGGACTTGAACAAGTCACAACCGTGACTTTTTAATTGGACATGATTTCTATTTTAAAATCATAGCGTTAAACCTCTTGCAATAATCATTTTAATATCAGGGGTATAATAATCATTTATTATACATTACATTCCATTCCATCCATCTTCCAAACAACATTTCACTACATCACATTATGAACCCTTCTATCCCTCCCAAACAACTTTTCACTATATTACATTCCATTCCATTATAAATCATTCTGTTCCGTTCCATTCCATTCCATTCCATTCTATTAATTAACATCCAACTAAACAGGCCCTTAGTCTACACAACCAGTACAGTTTGAATCTGAATAACCGATCACTTCTAAATGATAAAAATTTCTTGTATATGAGTATGTAATCATTGTTGCCTTGTAAATACCAAAGTACTTTCTTTGCAGCTTTCTAATGGTCTAATTTGGGATTACTTTGATATTAGCCTAACATGTCAACAACAAAAAAGATATTCAGTAGAGTACAAGTCTGAATATACATCACACTCCCAACTACAAATGCATAAGGAATAGATTCCATTTCCTTTTGTTCCAAATCATTCTTGGGACATTGCACTACACTAAATTTATCCCCTTTTTTAATTTGAACTACACCTGTTAAGCATTTTTCTAATCTAAATCTCTCTAATACTTTACTGATATATCCTTTTTGAGATAACCCTAACAATCTTCATGCCCTATCATTGAATATTTCTATTCCAATCATATAGGATGCCTCATCCATGTCTTTCATTTCCAAGTTATTAGAGAGAATTTTCTTTACATTATGTAACAAGCCCAAATCATTAGCATCCAAAAGAATATTGTCAACATACAGTGCCAAAATAATGAAGTATTCCTACCGAACTTACAAGTTAACAATATCATAGAACTTAAGTGTTCTCTACAAAACCATACAAGTTAACGATATCATAGAACTTAAGATACCATTGTCGAGAAACTTCTTCAAACCATATATTGACTTCTTTAATTTACACATATTTTTCTTTTCTACAATCCCTAAATCTTTTGGTTGGTCCATATAAACTTCTTCTTCTAAGTCATCATTAAGAAAAGTGGTCTTTCATCTACTTGATGAAGCTATAAATCACAATGAGCTACCAATGTCATAACAATTCTTAAAGAGGCCTTCTTTGAAACTGGAGAGAAGGTTTAACAGTGCATCATAATGTTAGTCAAAATAAATTAGACTACTACTATAGCACTGGTGAGTCTTGGTCGATCCTACAAAGAGCGTGTGTAAAATTGTTGAAAGGAAATTAATCGATGTATAGGTTTAGGGGATTTTGATTTTTGAAAAATAAGAAAATAAAACAAAGCTAAACTAACTAACAAAAGCAATTTAAAGAAAAGATGAAAAAAATGATCAAAGTGGGGAATTCGGTAGGGACCTAGTTCTTTGGTTCAATCTCGGCCTACACCTTAATTGAACATATTTCAATGATTTGTCATTCTCAAACCTCTCCTAGCAACTATTAATCGTGGGTTAATAATTAACCTAAGTTTTCCCTTAGGTATTGTTTAATTAAGATACGATAGTTAATTAAACCTAACCACCAAATAACCTAGAATATCGTCTCTAGATTTAATTGGGCAGTAGCATTATGAATTAGGAAAATCAATTAATCAAGGCAACAACTACATTCGATGTGTCATTTAACCTAGGTTATGTTATCCCTTATGACTACGAACCATTAGTCGCTACAAATGAATTTCAACATAACAATTATGAATTATGTTCAATATTCTATCAATAGGTTTATAAAAAAACGATCCAAAGAGCGCATTAAAACCATCTTTTTATAATACCCAAATCCATATGCATCGGATAACATAAGCAATTTCTAAAGAGAGAAAGAAATAACAAAACAATTGAAGGAACGCTTAACTAGGTTGTCGGTGTCGATGTCACCTCTGAACTGGCATCAGGAAGCTACCCCTCGATGTGTCTCCCAAGGTTAAGAGCTTTGTCGCTCATCTTCATTAGAACCAAGAGCTCCTAAGAAGAAATTGTTTTAGACTCAAAAATGTTCCCTAGGCAAAGACACCTAAAAACTTGTTACAAAACTGAAGAAGAAAAAAAATAAAGTTTCTATCTTTTATTCTCTCTCGATTTTTCCCCACTTCCTGCCACCTTTCTTATTATCCCATCCTCTCTTCTTTATACTTTAAATGCTAGGTTAAATGAAAGGGACAAGTGGAATTTCAAAACTGAAGAGAACCCTTATGTTGTTGTCCACCCTTTGTTTATTCGTAATCAACCACTATCCTTCGATTGCTGTGCCCTTTTTTGTTTGTTTGTAAGCTTTGTCATGTTTTATCCATAAGATATCTTGCATGGGACAATGGGGTTTTTAATGTAGCAAAATGGACAACTATTGTATGTGTGTGTTGCCTCATATTAGTGTCTTCATCTTCCCATTCTTTTCTTCAGCCCTCCACTTACATGTAGTTGTCTAATTTTTGTTTTATTATCCAAACTTTGTCATGCTGCAGTTGACATCTTTGCTCATTACTCTACTACTATTTTGCTGCTCTTTGCTTGGCCACTTGCACTGTCATTTTGCTTCTTCTATATGTATTTCATGCTCCATGTCCCTTGTATGCAAAAACATGAATGTGCTTCCATCTTGCTTCATGCTTCCAACTACTGCATGCATTGCTCCATCTTCAATCCATCATAAATTACTATCTTGCATGTATATTGTTGCATAGCTGTGACACACACAATCACAGCTGTGCAACTTTTCCAGCATGGTCGTGAGACATTTTAATGCTTCATTTTTCATTTCTTTTCATTTTCTTTTCTTCTTTTTGCTCCAAGAAGACAAAGGATTGTAAATCTTCGGAAAATTTTCAAAATATCATGCTTTTGACTCACCTTAACTTTTTTGCTACTGAATTGTGCCTAAAATCACATATGAGTCAAAGTAAGTATCTTAAGCAATTTCATGTCATTAATTGCTAAGTATTATGGAATAATTATACAATCAATTAAGCACATATCAATGTCCTCCACACTTAGCTTTTAGTCATCCTTGTGCAAAACATCCAAATTAAGCTCATAGACCCAAAAACATTTACTCAATTCCTATATTTCCCGATAATACATAATCATAAGCAAAGATGAATGATATTCAAAAATCATACCAAGAACTCAACATTCCAAGCTTTTACTCATGATCAATCAACATTCAATACCTTTAAAAACTGAGCAATCTAATGGTGGACTTGGAAAATGTGTTTAACTAAAATATATACATCGGTACACTCAATACCATTCATGATCACGACAATCCACAACTTTGCATATCATTTCATTTCGTCATCAATAAAGATCACATGCAACATCATCAATTAAAGGGCTTTTCAAGGTTGTAATGTGGGTAAAGGTAATGTGAGATGTATTTGAGTAAAGTAGCATGAAAGTCATCAAAGCTAGTGAAACAAAAGTAACACTCAATGAAATATTAAGCACACAAGTTAACATTCATACAAAATTGGGTACCTTCAGCCATGACGAATGCAACATTTATATTTCACATCTCAATTCAGCTCTCACACTATATACCTTCACAAGAAATGCTTCATCCAAAACAACCTCCACCTTATATGCAATATACTCAAATAACTCATTCATTACAACTTTAGGAGGATGCATTAATCATAAACAATTTTTCATCACACACGCACTTCCTCTTTGATACATTTATTTTCTTTTTCTTTTTCTTTCTTTCTTTCTTTTTCTTCTCTTTTCTTTTTCTTTACTCTTCTTCTTTTTTTATGAAAATTAAAAGAAAATACATCAACATAGGAATTTCAATGATAAGGCATAAATAACATCCCAACATTATAACCAACCCATATATATGTACATCCCCACACTTATACTTTTGTAAATCCACAAACTCAACATTCAACAAATGCTTCACTAGCTTTAAGGATTAGGTGAGTCATTTGGTTAGGTTTGAAGCAAGTAATGTGGTAATATAAAATAAAGGCTAATAAAGCTCAAGGGGGTTTATCAAAAAGGAAAATCATATAATGGGTAGGCTATTTGGCTAATGTAATCCAAAAAGCAAAGAATGCCTAATTATTTCCATGTTAATGCATGTGATAAAAATGTGGTCTTAAATAGAAAATCAAAGCAAAATTAGGATGTACATGTCATGAAGGTCACACATAAACAAAGATAATGAGACTGTTATGAACGTGTCAGTCTAATAAGGCTCAAAATCTCACCGGCTATCTACTACTAGTCACTACTCTTCTAAAGATAATGCACATCGACCAATAACAAAAGTAAAAATACATGCTAAAGTTGCCATGAAATTCTCTAGTCAATTCATTCTCTAGTCATGACTATATAATCCTAGAAGCAACATAAAACGAGAAAATTTTTATTTTATTTTTCATTCTTTCTCTCATTTTGATTGAAAACTTAAAAACAAGTAAGAAACGAACAACTAAAAATGCATCTGTATAAAAAAATAAATGTGAAAATTTAAAGAAAGGAAATTTATTTCGCTTAGGTTGCCTCCCAAAAAGTGCTTTTATTTAGGGTCACTGGCTCAACTCCACACTTCCTTCATGTGACAAAATTATAATCTTCTAGTGGCAAATGCGGTTCCTCCATATGAGGTTCTTCCAGATAGGGCCTTGGTTAATAATCATTCCTATTCAGCATCTTCCTTATCCTCAAACTCTCAATCTCTACCGAGTCCATACACTAGGGAAAAATTTCGAATGTCTCTTCACCTTTTTCTTCCTAGTTCAATTTCTCTAACCTACTAGGTAAAAGTAAAGAATCATTCTCAACAACAAAATGGAACTCAGTATTTACCTCTGAGCTAATAAATATATCCGTTTCTGCTTCGAGCTCCTCCTCAACTACTTCTTCACACGCAATTCCTTGAGCATTTCTCTCAAAATTCTCAAGCTCCTCATCACTTCGTAAGGTTTCCACACTAATGTCCATTGGGTACTCCTCAGGTTGATATAGATGCTCTTCTTCCATTTATGATTCTAGGAAGTCGATCCTCGCTGCCATCTCACCCATTTGGCATTCCAAGTTCTATAAGCTTGATTTTATCTCCTGCTAGAAATGTTATATACCCTTTTGAAATTGTTGTTGTACATCCTGTTGAAACTGTAAAGTATTAGGATTCATAATGTTAACCAATTCTTCCATGGATGTACCTGAATCGTATTGGTTTCTCCACAATTTGGAAGCTAGACCTTGTATTATGCCAACATTGCCTTTCATCCTGCTAAAATTGCAAAGTGTTAGCAGCGACAACATCAACTAATTCTTTCAAGGATGTACTTGAGTTTTACTGGCTCTCCAATTTTGGATATTAGACCAAAATTGCATTTCATCCTGTTGGAATTATAAGATATTATATTGAGCTATATACTCTCTTGAAGCTACTGCATACCCTGTTGAAATTGAAGATCGTTAGCATTATAGTTCTTGATATAATAATTCAAAGGTGTACCTGAGTTGTAATAAGAAACTTTTAGTATGTACGAGAATTGCTATATGTCCTGCATACTATCATGGAACTAATTTTGTTGATTATCCTATCCATAATTAAAATTTATATGATCACTCCAAGCATAATTATAAGGTTAAAAATATAAGTTATGAAAGAAATTACTTTCGTCCATGAATATAATTTTTTCCAATTTTAAATAACTAACACTAAACAGAAAGTGAAAAGATTAAGATTAATTGAAAAGAAATAAATTGCAAAAAAATATGTATAAAACACCAATTATTATCAAGAACAAAAACTAAGTACCACACTTCTACGCAATGACACCAAAATTGACAATGCATCGTAATGCTAGTCAAAATAAACTAGACTACTACTATAGCAGTAGTGAGTCTAGGTCGATCGCATAGAGAGTGTGTGTAAAGTTGTTGAAATAAAATTAATCGTTGTTTAGGTTTAGGAAGGGTTTTGGTTTTTTTAAAAATAAGAAAATAAAATAAAGCTAACTAATTAACAAAAACAATTTAAAGAAAACATGAAAAAATGATAAAAAGTGGATACGATAGGGACCTAGTTCTTTAGTTCAATCTTGGCCTACACCCTAATTAAACATATTTCAATGATTTTTTATTTTCAAACCTCTCCTAGCAACTATTAATCATGGGTTGATAATTAACCCTAGTTTTCCTTTAGGTATTGTTTAATTAAGATACGATCGTTAATTAAATCTAGCCACCGAATAATCTAGGATATGAACTCTAGATCTAATTAGGCAGTAGCATTACAAATTGGGAAAATCGATTAATTAAGGCAACAATCACATACGATGCGTCATTTAACTTAGGTTATATTATCCCTAATGATTACGAACCATTAGTCACTACAAATGAATTTCAACATAACAATTACTGATTACATTGAATATTCTAGCAATGCATTTGTAATAAAATAATCCAATGATAGCATTAAAATTATCGTTTCATAATATGAAAATCTATACACATCAGATAACATAAAAAATTTCTAAAGAGAGAATGAAATAACAAAATAATGGAAGGAATGTTTAACTAAGTTATAGGCATCGATGTTGCCTCTGAACCGGCGTCAGGAAGCTACCCCTCCATGGGTCTCCTAAGGTTGAGAGCTTTGCCCCTCATCTTCATTATAACCAAGAGATCCCAAAAAGAAATTTCTTCAATCCCCAAAATGTTTCCTAGCTAAAGACACCTAAAAACTTGTTACAAAATTGAACAAGACAAAAAAGTGGAGTTGTTGTCTTTTATTCTCTCTCAGTTTTTCACCCACTTCTAGCAACCTTTCTTGTCATCCCATCCTCTCTTCTTTATACCTTAAATGCTAGGTTAAATGAAAGGGATAGGTAGCATTTCAAAACTGAAGAGGACCTTTGTGTTGTTGTCCACTCTTTGTTTATTTGTAATCAACCATTATCCTTTAGTTACTGTCCACTTTTTTGTTTATTTGTAAGATTTGTCGTGTTTTATCCATAAGATATCTTGCATAGGACAGCTAGGTTTTTAATGTAAAAAAATGGGCAATTGGTGTGTGTGTGGTGGCTCACTCACGTGAGACACAATGCACCCACGTTAGGTGTCTTCATCTTCCCATTCTTTGCCTCAGCCCTCCACTCACTTGTAGCTATCCAACTTTTGTTTTATTATCCAATCTTTATCATGCTGTAGCTGACACCTTTACTCCTTACTTTATTGCTGCTTTGTTTCTCTTTGTTTGGCCACCTTCACTGTCATTTTACTTCTTCTATATGCATTTCATTCTTTACGTCCCTTGCATGAAAAAACATGCAAGTGTTGTCATCTTGTTTCATGCTTCCAACTGCTACATGCCTTGCCCCATCTTTGGTCCAGCATAAATTACTATCTTGCATGGGCGTGAGGAATAACTCATGCCTATGCATCTTGTTGTACAGTCGTGACACACACATTTACAGTTATGTAACTTTTCCAGCATGGCCCTGAGACATTTTAATGCTTCATTCTTCATTTCTTTTCATTTTCCTTTCTTCTTCTTTCTCTAAGAAGACAAAGGATTGTGAATCTTCAAAAAATTACTAAAATATCGTGCTTTTGACTTACTTTAACTTATTTGCCTCTGAATTATGCCTAAAATCACATATGAGTCAAAGTAAGTATCTTAAGCAATTTCATGTCATTAATCGCTAAGTATTATGGAATAATTATACAATCAACTAAGCACATATTAAGGTGTTGGGCCCCGATTCTTTTTCTTACTAAATAAGCATGTGTTCAGTTAAATTTGAGGTTGAGTTTGATTAATTTGTTTTGGTTAGGATTTAATTAGAATGTCTATGGGTGGAGGAGTTTATTTCT
>JANQAP020000323.1:264364-290538 GCA_026874005.2 Erythroxylum coriaceum
TAAAAAAAATTATACCGACTATGAATGATTGAATGCATTAGCACGCCACCCTCGCGGGGCATGGACTCGGATATCATTAATGATGTCGGGTTCGGGTCTTGCGAGAGTGGGGTGCTACACAGCTAGTTTTGGTATGTTGGGCAATTATCAGGGGCGCGCTCTACCACTGAGCTAATAGCCCATCGTGCGGGCCTCCGGCTGCCAAAAGCGAGAGAAATCTCATCCCCTTCTTTCCTTTTTTACATCCCAACTACAAGAAAACCAGGGTCGGAGAACTTTCCCCCCCTTTCCACCCCACTCTTTGGTTTTAGGAATGCTGGTTTAAGAATAAGAATGAGTGATTGCCCTTCTTCGACCCTTACTGTCCAACCTGAGAGCACCCATGGCCCGTGCGGGCCGACCATAGTCAATCTGTGGCCTGGCCTGGGAGGACCATAATCGGCCCATAGCCTGCCCGTGGTCTAATCAACTCGGGCCAAAAATGGATCAAACCGGATAGACTGCACCATAATTGCCATCCCTGTGTGCCAATGTCCAGTGATTGATATGAGTTCATGCATATAATATAATAACATGTTTATGTGGTGAGTGAGGAAAAGATATTAGAGATGGTCAACAACTGCGTGGCATTCAGTAGGGTCAAATAGAGTTGTGCCCAAATGAAGACTAAGTTAAGGGTAAGTAGATAAGGGTTGATTAGACACCATCATATTGGCATTGGTGAGTACAGACTAGGTCGATTATATACCAATGTTGCAATAGTATACCATGCTAATGAGGAAAGACTTTAACACTAAGAAAATATGAAAGAGACCCACAATCCTTAAAAGAGAACATGTAAGACAACGTTTCAATAAAATGGATGATTAGGGACGAACAATTGTGGGATTTAATCTTTAACAATCTAAGCAATATTACAAGCATAGAATTCACCCAATTAATTTATGACGCAATTAATTCAACACCTTCAAACCCTAAAATTAGTGCTATAAAGAAAAGAGAGAAATACTAACCTTGATTTATACTCGTGTAATTTCTTCTTGTTAGCAAATCCCTTCTTTACACAAAAACTTTATCCACTCTCGCCTTCTTCCCTATCTTCGTTCTTTTCAATGGTGTAAGAACATATGTGTTTTGATATCTGTAAACGTTTCTTAAAATTGAGGGAGAGGGAAGGGTTTATTTATTAAGTAACCCTAATGAATCTAATTTCCTTTAACAAGCCCAATAACTATTATTTTGGGCTCACTTTATATTATAATCAAATAAAGTAATATGGGCCACACTTATGATTATTAAAATTAATCTAATAATCTCTCACTTGGCCCATGTTATGACTTGATGATCCAACAACACAAGTATGCACCATATATTGAATATGTCAAACCATCAAACTTGAATGAATTGAAATAATGGGATCATGGCGATCACAAGTCAACTAACAATATGATTCCTTCCATGTATCACACAATCATCTCAACTCAAAATAACTATAATTGAGAAACACTGTAATTCTCAACTTTAATGTTTCTCAAAACATAATTTGTCATCATAATAAAACAATGCATGTACATAACATAATGTGACAACTAACAAACAGAAAAAACATCACATTAATTGAATTCATAAATGTCAAAACAATAATAGTAAATATCCAAACATACGTACATACATAACATGATCTCATGATAATAATGACTTATCTATAATGCCCATCCTTTCAACATGGTCAACAAATGTTTTAGGTTGTAATCCTTTAGTTAATGAATCTGCTACCATTAGATCAGTTCCAATATGCTCAATCGACACTTTATGTTTTTTCACTTCTTCTTTGACTGATAAGTATTTCAAATCCATATGTTTAGCACTCTTAGAATACTTATCATTTTTAGAGAAGAAGACAGTTGCAAAATTATCACAATAAATTCGGTCTAGCTATATTGTCAACAATACCTAGCCCTAAGACAAAGTTCAGCAATCACAATGTTTGAAAAGTGGCCTTAAAGTATGCCATAAATTCGACCTCCATGGTGGAAGTAGCAATGACAGACTACTTTCCACTCTTCCAAGAAACTGCGCTTATGCTAGTTGGAATAGATAACCAAAGGTAGATTTCCTTGAGTCTACATAACTAGTATAGTCTGAATCTGAATAACCGATCACTTTTAAGTGATCTGATTTCCTATATGTGGGTATGTAATCCTTGGTGCCTTGTAAATATCTAAGAATTTTCTTTGCAGCTTTCCAGTGGTCCAATCCAGGATTACTTTGATATCGTCCTAACATTCTAATAGCAAAATTAATATCCGGTCAGTGCAAGTCTGAATATACATCAAACTCCTAACTATAGATGCATAGATAATAGATTTTATTTCCTTTCGGTCTAAATCATTCTTGGGACATTGCATCTCACTAAATTTATCCCCCTTTTTGAATTAGAGCTACCCCTGCTGAGCATCCTAAATCTCTTTAATACTTTACTGATATATCTTTTTCTGAGACAACCCTAACAAACCTTTTGTCCTGTCACGGAATATTTCTATTCCAATCATATAGGATGTCTCACCCATATCTTTCATTTCAAAATTATTAGAGAGAAATTTTTTTACATCATGTAATAAGCCCAAATCATTAGCAGCTAAAAGAATATCATCAACATATAGTACTAAAATAATGAACTTGCTTCCACTGACCTTCATGTAGATACACCTATCAACAATGTTCTCTACAAAACCATAAGAGGTAATGATATCATTGAACTTAAAATACCACTGTCAGGAAGCTTGTTTCAAACCATATATTGACTTCTTTAACTTACACACCATATTTTCCTTTCTGCAGTCACAAAACCTTCCAGTTGGTCCATATAAACTTCTTCTTGTAAGTCAGCATTCAGAAAAGCAATTTTTTCATCCATTTGGTAAAGCTTTAAATCATGATGAGCTACCTTTGCCATAACAATTCTTAAAGAGTCTTTCTTTGAAACTGAAGATAAGGTCTCTTTAAAGTCAATGCCATCCTTTTGAGTATAACCTTTGGTTACAAGTTTGGCTTTGTACCTTTCAATATTACCTTTCAAGTCTCTTTTGGTCTTAAAGATCCATTTACATCCCACTTGCTTTGGGCCTTCAGGTAACTCAACTAATTCCTATACTTGATTATCATCCATAGATTTTAAATCTTCTTTCATAGCATTGAGCCACTTTTCAGAATTATTACATTTCGTGGCTTCTTTAAATGAGACTGGATCCTTAGCAATGCTTAATTCACACTCATGCTCAAATGAATACACCACATAGTCATTTGATATAATTGGTCTTTTCTCCCTTATAGACCTTTGCAATACTATTCCTTGTGGTATCACCTGTTCATTTGTGACTTGCACATTATTTACTAGTTCATTATTGACATTCACTTCTTGTAGGTTTGGAATATTAATTTGTTCCTTCGATATGTTGCGTGACTATGATATAACAAGAGGAACAACAACTTAAGAAGAGACACTAGATGAAGGATTTTTCACCTGAATCTCTTAAATATCCACCTTTCATAGTTCCCCACTCCTACTGGTTTGTCTATTTTCAATAAACCTAGTATTAACAGACTCAACTATTCTTATAAAATGGTTAAGACAATAAAATATGTACCCTTTGGACTTTTCTAGATAACCGATGAAGTAACCACTAATGGTTCTTGCATCAAGTTTCTTTTCATTTTGGTTAGGCAACCTCAAACATTTAGGTGCCTCAATCTAGGTTTCCTACCTGTCCACAATTCATAAGGTGTCCCAGAAATCACTTTACTAGGAACCCAATTAAGTAGATATGTAGCTGTCTATAATGCATACATCTATAAAGATAAAAGTATATTCGTATAACTTAACATACTCCTAACCATATCCGTAAGAGTAAGATTTCACCTTTCAGCTATACCATTTTTTTGTGGTGTACTGGGCATTATATATTGTGCACAAATGTCCCGACTTTGAAGAAATTTTGCAAATGGACCTGGATTGTCTATTCTCATCATATTTACCATAATATTCACCACCTCTATCAGAACTTACGACTTTCACTTTTTTATTTAACTGAATTTCTATCTCATTAATGAACACCTTAAGAATGTCCACTGATTGAGACTTTTCATGCAGTAAATAGAGATAACAATAATGTGAATAGTCATCAATAAAGGTAATAAAATACTTTTCACTGCTCCAAGATGAGACATGAAATGGACTACAGATATCAGTGTGTATTAATTCAAGTAACTCAGTACTTCTTGTGGCTGAATTCTTAAATATGTGTTTGGTTTGCTTGCTTTTAATGCAATCCACACACACATCCCATTCAATAAATTCTAGTTAAGATAAGATTTCACTTTTTACTAACCTCGTCACCCTTTCTCTAGATATATAGCCTAACCTTTGATGCCACAAGTAAATAGAGTATTCATTATGTGCACTACGTTTATCACCAATATTGTGTTCAGTATGAAAAGGGATTCATAATAATTAATATCAAGGTTGAAACGATATAAACCATCTATTAATATACTAGAACCATAATAGTACTGTCGTTTACACAAAGAAAAATCACCATTTCCAACATTGAAATTAAAACCTATCTGATCCAACTTACTAACAGAAACTATATTTCTAATATATTCAGGAACATAAAGACACTTTTCAAGATCTAGACTACAACCAGTGTCTAAGATCAATCTGTACGTCCTTATTCCTTCTATTCATGCCTTCATTATGTTACCCATATATAGGAACTCTTCAGTTTCGTTTATGGTTTGGATCGAAAAGAATCCCTGCATAATATGTGAAACATGAGTAGTTAAACCTGAATCTAACCACTAGGTATTATTGGGCACCTCAATAAGATTTAATTCAAAAAATACTAAAAGATAATACTTACCTTTCTTTTAGAACCAAGCCTTTCTTTTAAGGCAATCTTTCTTGAGGTGACCTACTTTCTTGTAGAAGAAACAACATTGCTCTTTATGGATTTGGCCCTCATTAACCTTCATTAGGGCTTTGTCCTTCTTGTTGCTCTTCTTTCCTGACTTTCCCTTTCTACTGCTAGCTTCTTTGTGTATTGTGAAATGAGCATAGTGTTCATTTTCTTTAATCTCCCTTTCTCCTACACCAATATGGCCTTGATTTCTTAAAAGTTCCATTTTTCCTTCAGAGTGTTGTAATTCACTTTGAACTGACCAAATTCAAGAGGAAGTGAGTTGATGATGAACTATACTAGGAAGGATTCACTCACATCTATGCCCATTGATTTTAGCTTTGCAGCTAATTTTGACATGCCTGTTAAATGATCATAGATAGGTTGTGACTAGTCAAACTTTTTGGTCATCAATTCACTCATTAAGCTTCCTACAATAGACTTGTCAGTTATGTCTGATTGTGAGTACTCTTTAATTTTTATCATGAATTCTCTTACATTGTCTGTATAAGGCATTGATGGCTTAACATTTTTAGCCATTGTCAATTGCATCAAGTTTAGACTCAACCTATTATACTTTTCCCAAGCCTCAAAATACGTCCTTTCAACTTGGGTATTGGTCTCAGTAATGGTTGCAGGCTTCTCTGCAACTAATTTCAAGTCTTTATCTATAATACCTAATTGAAATTAGATTTTTTCAGACCAATTAGCATAGTTTAGCCCATTGAACTTGATCAGACCATTGCTCATAACTAACAAATTACTAGAAACTACAAACATAGAAACAAATTTACACATTAATGCCTTAAGGACAATTAATAGATTCAGACAATAATAAACTTTAATATATATATTTAAGTTCACCTTTAGGTGATACTTAAACACATATCCTTAATCCATAATGATGCTAACAACATGTATATACACACTTTGATAGACAGTCAATCATACTCAAGCTAGTATGCATGTTATCTTTGGATATACAAACATATTCACCAAGTAGGTCTATAAGTCTCTTTAATGTTATTGATTATAAGCAATGATCCAACTTTGGGTGATCTCCTAGCATTATGATTAATAATCTCAATTGTTCAATTTATCTATTATGTCATTCATTAGCATCATATAACATAAACAATTGAAAGAATGCATAATTAAATGTCTAAATATCTTTTCAAGCAAGGTCACTTTGGTGACTAACAAGCTTTCTATATAGTAAACATTTAATTAGTAAGTATATGTGAATTTTGGAATTTAACGTTAATGTTGAAAGATGATACTGTAATGTCCAAAAATTTTTTAGGGACAAAACTGCAATTTTATTACCATATTATAATAGTCCAAAAACTATAAGTCCCAAAACATAATTAACCATCTTTAACCTTTTTTATTTTCAAAAAAAATTTATGTCAATCCCAACAATAAATGCCTAAAGACTTTTCAACAAAGGAGTCACAGTTTTCATACATTTTAACCCCTAAAAATTTTGTTTTACAACAACACAACCAAAAGTCTCTTTATGGTGAGCCCCACAAAACCTTGTTTTTTTAACTCTTTTGTTTTCCAAAAATAGAAAACACGTTTTTCAAATCTCATACAAATGCAGTAAATAATTAATACAACACAAATCTAATGTCTTAATGGTGGGGTCCCATAAAAAACTTGACTTTTCTTTAACTTTTTGTTTCCCTCCAACTTTACTGGTCAAACTTCAATTAATGCATTTAAATAAATATTTGATTTTTCAACACCAAAACACAATTATGGTCCCACTAGATCTTTAGGATATAGGCCTTTTAGTTTTCAATTCAAAAAACAAATAGACATGCTAATGACAATAACCATACAACATTCGACAATTTCTAACTTGTTATTATAAAGGGATCATTAAATCAATTAATTCAAATCCAGAAACTGAGAAATAAAATGGCCTTGATCGAGAGATTACAGCGAAACAATAAATAATCTTCTATAACCTCAAAGAAATATTGATTGCTACTGATAATTTTAGGGTTAACTCTAATGTAAATTAAAGTGTAATAATCTGCTCTAATACCACATGTGAGATAATCTTTAACAATCTAAGCAATATTACAAGCATAGAATTCACCTAAGTACATTTATGACACAACTAATTCAACACTTTCAAACCCTAAAATTAGTGCTATAAAGAAAAGAGAAAAATACTAACCTTGATCTATACTTGTGTAATCTCTTTTTGTTAGTAAATCTCTTATTTACACAAAAACTTTATCCACTCTCACCTTCTTCCCTTTCTGCGTCCTTTTTAATGGTGCAAGAACGTATGCGTTTTAATATTTGTAAATGTTTCTTAAAAATTGAAGGGAGGCGGAAGGGTTTATTTATTAAGAAACCCTAATGACTCTAATTTACTTTAACAAGCCCAATAACCATTATTTTGGGCTCACTTTATATTAGAATCAAATAGAGTAATAAGGGCCACACTTATGATTATTAAAATTAATCTAATGACAATCACATGTGAGGATGATGCCATTAACTTATAAAAAGTGAAAACTAGTACCATTAGTGAATACAAATGAAGATGTGTCAATAATGGAACTTTTAAATCCAATTCAAATGAAGATGTGTCAATAATAGAACTTTTAAACCCGATAGTAAGTAAAAGTTAGTGGAGTTCTAATACCGAGCTCGTGGTGTCTACTTAAGCGCATATATGTCTTTATGAAACCTATAAACGTAGGCGGAGTAATTGGAATTGACAAAACTTGGAAGTTGAAATGTAAATATCTTCTATGATGGTTTTTAAGAAAAGCATTATTTATATCTACTTTTCAAGGAGACCATCCAATCTTTACAGTAATGGTAAGAACCAATTAGATGGGATTGTTTTTGATAACTGAGTTTAATGTGTCGTGATAATCTAACATGGGCCATCGATGAAAGTAATTGATCACGAGACAAGCATTATAGTTGTCAATTAAACTATCAAATTTTATTTTAATATAACATATTCATTTATAACCAACAATATTTTAAGTTGTAAGTGAGGAAAGATTTCTTATATTTCATTAAGAATTAAAGCATCATACTCTTGAGACATGGCTTGATGTCATCTTGGATCTTTTAGGGCTTGATTAACTATTATTGGTTCTAAATTAATGGCGGTGGGAGGTTTTTAAGCTTATAGAGTGAATTTTTTGAGAGGCTTCCGAATTTGGTTTTGTCTCCAGTGATCATGTGGTGCTAGAGGTGGTTGATTAATTTATATGGGAGCTAGTGTTTGGTTTTTTGTTTGCAAGGGAATTTGTAGTGATGATAGATGCAAGAGAAGGATCAAAGTCACTTCATGAGAAAAATCAGTTGAAGGAACTTAGGACATTGTCTGCGAAGTTGAAGAAAGAGGGACTTTGAGAGGTGGGGGTATCGAAATGTCAATGGTAGTAATGGTAGGGCGAGGGAAAGACAAACTCTGCAAATTGAACATAATACAATACATATATAGGTTTTATTTGTGGATATCAAAATATTGATAAATGCTTTGAGATAATAAATAGCCAAGAAAAACACAAGTTTTGGACTTTGGGTCAAGCTTGTAGGATGAATAGGGTTAAAGTTTAGGGTAGCAGTGACACCTAAAATTTTAAAATTTAAATATTCGAGAGTGTTGTGAAAACTTTGTTGTATAGTGAGGACATGTTTAGAGTGACTGTTGGCTTGTGATTGATTAAATAGACCGTAGTAACAAATACATTCGGCCAAAATATTAAAGGTAAAGATGTATGTATGAGAAAGTAAGGTGAGACCAGCTTTAACCATGTGACCATGACAGTGCTGTGGTGTTTGTAATGATATAATGGGATCATGAACATTTTATATTGTCAAAAATTTTGTTGAAGTCATATATATTTGCCATCATTGTCAATTATTTTAATTTATTGTTGAAAAGATTTTTCAATAAAAGTTTTGAATCTAATGTAAATGTAACACCAAATTTGTGCTTTAAGGAATATAGCCATATGTACTTAGGGGCGGTTGGTTCACATGGGAGAATGGTAATAATAATGAGAATAAATATAGTGAAGAATGAGAATGAATATAATCATTATAATTATGATAGTTGGTTAAGATGAAGGAATGATTACCACTACTATTGATAGTAGTTGATTTGTTAAAAATATTGAGAAATAAAAATTTATAAAAATTTTGTTTTACATCATATTTTAATATATTTTAATTAATTATATTTAATTGCTAAAAAAATATAATTAATTAATTAAAAAGAAAAAATGTAATTAATTAATTATATTGTAACTAAGTATATTTTGAATAATTATATTCAATTAATTAATTATATTTAATTAAAAAAGAAAAAGAAAGAAAGAAATATATCACAGGTGTGACAAAGAGTGTCACCGGCATGACAAAGACTGTCACGTCAGTGACACTTGCTGCAGACCAGAAATGAAACTCATTTCTCTAATATATCGGGAGTATAGATGATTTTTCGAAAGTCAGATATCTCCTATAATCATAATATAAAACTAATCATCTGTATTCGTTCCATACCCATAAATTGATTCTCAAACCTATGAACCAAATTCTCCCTTAGTAAGAATTAAAGACGTCCTCAACTTCACAGATAACCTTTGGGCAAACACTATTTTCAGTATTGCCTTGAAGAAGAGTTTCCTCGTATAAAGATCCTTCACTTGAAAGGTCAGTAGGAATTCAACAGAAACCTGATTAGTTAAGCAAAATCATGAAATAGAAATCAAGTTGGTTCTCATTTGTTAGACATAAAGCATATTATGAATTTTAAATGAATTATTGGAAGTGTAAAGGGAGGTGGATCTAGTGAGTAATAGGTAGACTAGTGCCATTACTGGTCATAATTTTATTTGTGCCACTGTACGAGACATGTAATGAGAGATTAGCCAAGTATGTTATGACATGATGACATGCCCATTATTAAGAAACCGATTTTGATTGCTAGAATTAATTGTTGTAGGGAGATTGAGCCTGTGGTTGTCAAAGAGTTGATGAGTTATGACGAGTAAAACTTGAGCTTCAATGTTTAAGATGGATCACTTAAAAGATTGAATATTGCCTACTTGTGTAGCCTTTGAGTAGCGCAGATTCGACAATAGCCAAGATACGGACGACATGATTGATTGCCATGTGATTGTTTTCCTGAGTTAATGATCATAGGTGATTGGGCAGCAATGTTAGAGAGCTAATTATTGTTGAGGCCCTAATTCTGATTACCACTAAAAGAGGAGGAATGCCTATTGGATAGGTTCTGGAAACGCTAGTTGGAAGATTGCCTGTTTTCAGGATTAGTAGTAGTCGGAAAGGGAGTAGATTCATTATAAAGAGAGGCCTCAAAGGTTAAAAGTTTCTCATAAAGCTCCTCGAAGGTAATGGGGATGCCACATCTACTAGTCATCACCTAATTCCTCCAAAATTTTATCAATAAGATCTTCTGCATCCACTGGGGCTCTAAGAATAGCTAACTCATATGGTCGAGCTTAACTAATATGGAGAAAATCAGTGAGAGTAAATGTACTTTCTATGGTATTTTTCAAATGATAGTTTTGAGATATTTGATGTAGCTGCAATAAGGCTTATGATATGTGATAGTTAATACTTTTAAAACCTTGACCGACATTTTAGAACGTGCAACAAATGGAATAATGGTAGGTGAAAGGAAGCCTATAAGAGCATCGAGGATGAGATAAAACCAATTAACGAACGTAGAGAGTTGCTGCTAGATTGGGGTTGGTAATGTTATTTATCGGAGAAGGTAGTTGGCGGGCATAATTTAGAGCTATTAATATACTCAAGGAGATTATAACCAATGAATAAGGTTTTAAATTAAAGTTTCCAAAAAAATAGTTGTTTGAGGGGAGCCTGAGCAGAGACGTTAATGGTGATGAGATGAAATTCTTTAAAGTGAGGATTAGTTGACTGAACAGGGTTGGTTTTAATGGGTTGAGAACCATAGTAGAAGAGGTATAGATTGTGAAACTGAAAAAAAAACATAAATAGAACAAATCTCTTAAGATTAGAATATAATGATTTGATTTTTATAGTTAAATTAAGTTTTTAAAATATTTTTATGAATAAGTTATCACCCTAAACCTAAACTATAATTTATATACATTTGATTAAATTATTATTATAAATAGTACTAAATGAGAAATATGTACTTAATCCCTTTATAATTTATAGTTACTGAAATTTATGTAACCAAAGTTAAAATAAGTTCAAGCTTATAGTTGAAACAAAAGCCAACTAGCAAGGTCGATCACGGACGATAGCTTATCCCAATTCCTAGATGTACATGTCGCCATCCAAAGGTTTCACCACAAAAGCGCGTCTTTTACCACGTGAAATGAGAGAGGAGACATATTGAATCTTACGTAAATTTAAGGGTGGGAGAGAACTAGATAGCAGATGCTGATTCGGTTCTTCATGACTGATGTTGACTGGACGTCAAGATAGTTGGCATAAACTGGGACTGATAGAGTTGAACAACAGCTTCTTCTTGTCGTTGCGATGCTGTAATCGGGATATTACCTGCCAACAAGTTGTGAATCAATATCATCATCAGGATTCCATGCTAATCTACCAGATCAATCCGCAAGAACATCCAAAAAGGAGACAAGAAGATGTTTATTAGGGTTTTACTGCTCGCCACCCATTTCACTGAGAATGTTTGGACCAAATGATTGATGCTAATGATGTACCTGTTGGACAAAAATCAATCCAGGGGGACAAGTTGACGCCAATAACTTGTCCGAACTCTGGACGTTGCAGATTGCTGTCGTCTTCCAAACCACATGCTGGGTTTGTGCGACCATCAAGATTAATGTTTTCTCCAGGAAGAAGGGTTTCAGGAGGCTGTAGCATTTCGGCTACATGTTGGACCTGATCTCTGCAACATGCTATGGACTTGAATCTATTTGTTTTCTTTCATCAGACGAAATATCAATATGGGTTATAGGTAGTAGCTGTAAGTCCAAAGCAAGAACCTCGGAAGAAGTCCGTTGGAATCCAAAAACTTCAAGATCTGGACTTGTGTGTCTCTTTGTGGAAGCCAATCTGAGATGTTGCCTGGAGTCTCCTGGACAAAACCATTAACTTCTGAGGTCTTTGCAGAAATGCTAGGCTGATTCATTTCCCGGATCAAATGCGAAAATAGTCAGAGATCCTTTGTCATAACAGCCTGGAAATTAACTATTTTTCCTAATTATGCATCTATTTCAGATAGCTAAGAATATGTAAAATAAAAATACCCGTGAAGGTAGTGGTGCACTGGGAAAATTGTTCTTCTCTTCCAAAACTTGCTGTTGACGATCATATGCACAGACATAGTTGCTTTTAGATACAAGTAAAGGCATAAAACAGTCTTGAGTAAAGGTGGAAAGAAAGCATATGAAAAAGCAATATTAAACTGATCTCATGACACTACCTTGTGCATACGCACAAGTTTCAAAGTCTCCTCAAGGATCTGCTCCTGGTACTCGGCTTCATACAATGTGGTGATATGGGAAAAATCGCCTTCAAGTATCCTGAAAGAAAGATGATTTTGATGTATTGTTGTGATCAGTAGTTCGTTGGCACTAATCAGGTTTCTAACACTACTTGCAAATCAAAGATACCTTA
The DNA here is from genome assembly GCA_026874005.2 of Erythroxylum coriaceum. NCBI lineage: Eukaryota > Viridiplantae > Streptophyta > Magnoliopsida > Malpighiales > Erythroxylaceae > Erythroxylum > Erythroxylum coriaceum. Next base: position 276,976 of record JANQAP020000323.1, read on the forward strand.
AATTTTTCTGCATCTTCTCCATTTGGGATTGAAGTCTGGCGATTTCTTGTTGAAGCTCCTGAAAACATGATGATCTTTAAGAGAAACAGGTGCTGCAAAAACCTGATTTTTCCAATGAATTATTTCTGCGGGCTACTAGGGATTACCTCAACTTGAAAATCATTGTCCGCAGGACTGCTTCACATATTTAAGAAGAAAAGAGAATAACTTTAGAGGAAGTATTAGACATTCCCAAATAGGCTAAATATATCGAGCACATACTGGGATACTATTTTGGTGTTTCAATTCCAAGAGGGAATAGTAGTACAAACCTTGGTGGTTGATAACTTCGATCCCCTTCAGCTTTTAGCTTACTGAGAGACCTTTGCAGAAACTGAAATGGTTGACGCGAATTAGTATTCCTACTTGCTGCAATTATAAGTAACCCACAGTAAAGAACGCTTACCTTTTGATTTTGCAGTCTTTTCAGACGCAACGGATTCATAACCAATTATGATCCATAGAACGTATGATCAGATGCTCGTAAGTCACAATAAGGAAGAAAAATATGATGGAAGGAAAGGGAAAACTTTCTCTTGAAATGAAACTATTGGGATCAAGATCTCTTACCTTCCCCGTTCATGCTCAGAAAGATTCACATAACGCATCAGGATATCTTCAATGCTTCAAGAGATCAAAAAAGCAATGAAACAATTAACCTATGGTGCGTGGAACAGATTCGCTGAGTTAAATTAATACAAAGAGCATCGCTTTTCTTCTTTCCTCCCATTATAAAACTGCTGTTAAGTTTTTCTGTTTGCTTGTTGAGACGAAATTAGAAAAACATGGGCATGGTTTTTAGCAAACCTTTTGTTTCCAGAGAAGAGACTCAATCTCCCAGATGGGGAAAACATGAGGAGAGCTACATCAACATCGCAAAGAACAGAAAGCTCATAAGCTTTCTTGATAATTCCACTTCTCCTTTTGGAGAAGGTGACCTGCCTATTAGTTGTATTCTCTATTCTTTTTATCTGAAGCTTCACTCTTCCCATCGATCCCAACCCTGTTTTTCTTTACTCTCTCTCTCTTTTCCCTTTCTTTCCTTTTTCGAGAAACCTACATATAATCCTGTGACAAATATTGTCAAGAATGAGAATCAAATCTGTCAATCTTCTCACTTCATGCATTTAGTAGAGCCTGAGAACATGGATACTGTTAGAAAGTAGTGGAAGGAAAAGAAGCGCAAAAGGATGTGAGAAGAAAAAAAATGGCTGAAAGTTTTTGTCAATATCAGGCCATTTAAAAGAGATGACGAGAGACAGAGAGAAGTGGCGGTGTAATGTTAGAATATTTTGGGTTCCGAAAGGGTCATTGTAGTTTCATATAAAAATGTCTGTTAACATGTTGTACGTGAAATGATACAACTGATGTGCCTATCGTAATCTGTGATTAAGTAGAAGTGTAGGACCAAATTCAAAATCTTTCTTTTACAACCTTGATTGAGACGGTCTCAGATACTGTCTGAGTTCGCATGATCTGCAATTACCGTTTATACTTTCGAAATTATTCACGTCTCAATTGTTGAATCAGCTAATGCAAAACAATTTAGTACAGAGAAAAACCAAAATGCGACGTCTCTCAACTGCACTAAGAGTACTTTCACTAAATTGACGATGATTTAGTTTCTGAAACAATTGATGTTCAAAGAAAACACAACATTACTCGCAATTGGTAATATACTCCTCTATCAACATTAATGCCAACAAATCAGAAGAAACCAAAGCAAGAAGCATGCAGAAAACATATAAAACCATAATCTATGATTGTGGGGTAAACTGCAAAACGAGGTAAGGAGAAAGAGGCATCTTTCCTGGGATAGATGTGTACGAGGGTAGAAAGCAGCCAGAGGTTGGGTCCCAGGTAAGCACATGGTAATGTACTTTCAGTTGGTGTGTATGTAAATGTAATTTATTTAAGTGAGGAAGACGAGGACGATATCCTGCCACCAAATGTTAACCATGGAGACGTGTCTTCCTGTTCTTGGGTTTGTAATCCCTAGCCCTCACACCCACGACACTTCCCGCACGTGTGGCCCACACGGTGGTATCCATTCTTAGCATTATGCCAGCAACCATTGCCCTCTTTCTGCTGCTTTCTGCGACACTTCGCTCCTCAACGCCTCTCCCATCTTTTTTCTTTTTTTTTTTTCCATATTTGATAAGAAAAATATAAATATACTGGCATTACTGGAATATAAATATAAATATAAAATTAAATTATTTTATTATTAGAGTCACGAGTCATAAATTATAGGTATTTAAAATTTAACTTTAAGTTAATTTTAAAATTTAAATTCATAAAATATACGCCTAATTTTTTGTATGGTATTGAGGAGGACAACGAAACGAAATTTTCCTCCACAGTTTGTCCTCATCCAAATAAGGGCACCAAATATTATAATAAATGCATAAAAAATACTTATTAGATTAAAAGAAAATGACAAGTAATGGGTCTTCCTCTCTTTCAAGCCTTCTTCACTCGTACTAAAGGCTCAATTGGGCTGGATGGTAGGGTTCTTTTTGTAAAATTAAGAAATTTTCTGATACAAATAACAATAACAATAATAATAATATCTAATATAAATCGCACTACAAGGTTTGGAGATGTCCTTAGTACGCAATCTTATTTGTAGCTAATAGAGAAACTATTTTTTCTCTAATCTAATTCTTGTAACTCAAAAACTTTTGCTATAAGTAACTTAGGCTCTACTTAGACATTATATGAAAGAAAATATTTTTTATATGTTGATTTAAGAGGGAATTTCTTTGTATGACCAAATAATTGAACTCTTTTTTAACATGGTAAATGCATAAAAGAACCATATTTAACATTTGTGGCTAGTCAAGTGAGAGCAATAAGATTAAGATCCATAGTAATTGCAAAAAAAAAAAAACCTGCCCTTTTTAATTTTTACTATTGAGAAATATTTCTTTTAATGAAGAAAATGCATCAGATAAAAAATGGCTAAATCGTGAGGTTTGAGCCAGGTTGAGGTTTAAAATTTAAAAACAAGCCCAAGCATAAACTGAGAACTTACAAAGATACTTTTTTCTCAAGCTTTATTTAGTAGATAGTTTACAGACAGGGTTCAACTTGGTCTCTTTGTAGCTAATTTAAAATTTGATTGAATATGGAATATTATATTTAATTGAGACCGAGTTGTAAATAGTTTAAAGTCTGATTTGGCCTTAAGCATTTGACTCGAATTCAATCCTAATTGAGCTTCCACATGATAAGGAAACATTAGAATCCTAGTCAACATAATCTCCACTGATTTTGTAATCTTGCTTAATTAGGAATGTATCACCTGTAAATTAGTCTTGTAATTGTTATAGGCTTAATCATAGGCTAAGAATCTGGTCTATTCTAGGAAGGTAGCTTAATGTGTTCATATTGTAAATGATGTATTTATACTGACATTGGCTAATGCAAAGTTTAAGCTTTTCTTCAAACACTTATCTCCATCGTTATATGGTATCAGAGCACTTAATCCTCAATTTTTTTCATAAACTCCTTACCCTCCCTTTGCCACGATGACCAACAACAACACTAACCAGAGCAATCCCCACTCCATTCCAAACCGTGATGAACCCTCCAAACCCATCCTCCTCATACAGTTTTCCAATGCCGTGAAACTCTCCCCAACAAACTACACTGCTTCCTAGCAACCATAGATACAGTCTACCCTTTAAGGGTATGATTTGTTTCACTTTGTTGATGGAAAAACCCCACCACCTGCTGAGTACACCATCGCCACTGACGGCATCAAAACTCCTAACCCCGCCTACAACACATGGCGTCGCCAAGATAGGCTCATCTTTGGTGCCTTTCTTGGAACCCTATCCCCTTAAGTCACACCCCTCTTGTGTCATGCTACCTCTTCTTCTCAGGTTTGGCAAATCCTCGAGAAAACCTACGCCAACCCTTCCCGTGGCCATATACTCCAAATAAAGGCCAACCTTAAGAAAATCACCAAAACCACTCAATCTATAACCGATTACATGTAGTCTATCAAGACTTGCATGGATAAACTCACTGTAATGGGCAAACCTATAGATCATGAAGATATTATTGCCACAATTCTTCAAGGCCTTGACTATGACACCTACAAACCTATTGTCGACACCGTCAATGGTCGAGATACTCCCATCTCCTTCGAAGAACTCCATGAGAAACTCATCACTTATGAACTCACCTACAAACCTACCCTCTCCATTGCCTCCCCGAACTTCCCGGCCTTTGTCTGTGCTGCCTCCTACAAACCATACAATTCATGTTCTAACTCTCGGCCTTACCCCTCTCCCCACTTCTACTTGGCACCCCTTCCCCCTCCACCTTCGGTTCCCTCCTCTCACCAAGCCAAACCCTTTCTTGGTAAGTGTCAATGGTGCTATATTCAAGGTCACGTCCTCACTCATTGTCCCGACTTCAAATGCCTCTACCCTTAAATCATGGTCCCCTCTCACTCCTCTCGCCAACCTCGACCACAAGCTCCTTACTATTAACCCCCACAAGCCCACGCTGCCTATACCGCTCCCAATTCTCCCACCCCCTCCTGGCTCCTTGATAGTGGTGCAAGTCACCACGTTACTAATGATCTAGCCAACCTCTCACTCCATGCTCCCTATGACGGATCCAACGAACTCATCATTGGTGACGATTCTACCCTCCCTATCACTCATATTGGTTCATTCTCTCTCTCTACTCCTTCCAAAACATATCATTTTAACAATGTTTTATGTGTCCCTTCGATTTCTCGAAATATTCTCTTTGTTTCTCAATTTTGCAAAGACAATAATATATCTATGGAATTCTTACCCTCCTCTTTTGGTGTAAAGGATCTTCCAACGGGTCATACTCTCCTCCAAGGGCTGCCTAAAGGTGGAACGTATGATTGGTGTCCTTCTCCTCCTCGTCTGTTCAACCATGCCAAGACCAACTATCATGAGTCGCATCATCGTTTAGGCCACCCTTCTTTTAATGTTCTTCGTCAAATTAGCTTACAATTTTTAATTCCCATTTCGCATTCTACCAAAAATACTCACTGTCATTCATACTTGATTAATAAGAGTCATAAGCTTCCGTTTGCTCAATCCTCTATGTTGTCCCTTGCTCCCCTTGATTTGGTATTCATTGATGTATGGACCTCTCCTGTTTTCTCTCACGACAACTACAAATACTATGTCATTTTTGTTGATCACTTTACTAAATACATTTGGTTTTATCCTCTTAAGAGCAAACCCAATACTCATACTGTCTTCTTTCGCTTTCGTGCTCTCGTTGAAAATATTTCAACAAACCCATTCTCCAAGTCTACTCAGATAATGGGGGTAAATATCTTAAACTCACTCCCACTCTCATTAACAATGGCATTTCTCACCTCACATGTCCTCCTCACACACCTGAACACAATGGCTATGCCGAACGCCGACATCGACATATTGTCGAAATTGGTCTAGCTCTCCTATCCCATGCCCATCTTCCTCTCAAATTTTGGACACATGCCTTTGCCACCGCTACATATTTAATAAATAGACTTCCCACATCGACCCTCTCAAATTCATCTCCTTATCTTGCACTCTTTCACAAACCTCCTAACTATGAAAAGTTCTGATGTTTTGGGTGTCTCTGTTACCCATGGCTTCGACCCTATGCTCATCACAAACTCGCACCTCGCTCCCTCCCATGTGTATTTATTGGCTATTCCTCCACCCAAAGTGCTTACTACTGCCTAGATCCCACTACCAATCGCATATACACCTCTCGTCATGTCCGCTTCGTTGAAAATGTTTTTCCATACCCTTGTCTCGTATCCACTACTTCTACCACCGAATCTCTTGATCCGGATGCATGGTGCACTATCTCTCTGCTTGTCCTTCTTACTACAACCCCCTCCTCTCAAGTTCCCATCACTAACCCAACCTCCCTCGATGAAACTTCTCCTAGTCAAACCAACTCTATCCCCTTGTCTCCTTCCCAAGCCACATCAACACCACCACCACCCCCTTCACCTCCCCCACGTTGCACCATTGTCACTCGACTACAAAACAATATCTCCGTTCCCAACAGTAAGTATGCTGACTCCCTTCAACCTAAACGCAAACAATGCAACCTCAACCAAGTCTCCCCCTCTTCTTCTCCTATTTCGACATCTGCCACAATTGCTCTTAAGGATGCCCAATGGCGACAAGCCATGGCTGATGAATTCACTGCCCTCACCAGGAACAAGACCTGGACTCTAGTCCCCCCCGACTCGTCTCAAAACATCATTGGTACTAAATGGGTCTTCTGCATTAAGTACAAACCTGATGGAACCATTGATCGTTACAAAGCTCATCTTGTAGCCAAAGGTTTCCACCAATGCATTGGAATTGACTACTCTGACACCTTCAGTCCCGAAATCAAGCCCACAACTATTCGTCTTATTCTCTCCCTTGCCGTCAGCTCTAATTGGACACTTCGCCAACTTGATGTTAACAATGCCTTTCTACAAGGCACCTTAAATGAAACAGTATATATGGCTCAACCTACTGGTTTTAAAGACAAAGATTTCCCCTCTCATGTATGCAAACTCTCCAAAGTCATCTATGGTCTCAAACAAGTCCCGTGGGCTTGGTATACCGAACTTAAAACCTACATACTCTCTTGTGGTTTTCGAAACTCCATAGCTGATTCTTCCCTTTTTCTTTATCAACATGGCTCACAAACCATGTATCTTCTTGTCTATGTCGATGATATCATCATCACAGGCCCTTCTCCTACTCTTATATCCTCCTTCATTCATACTCTCTCCACTCGCTTTTCTCTCAAAGATTTAGGTTCTCTTTCTTTCTTTCTTGGTGTCGAGGTTGTGCCCACTTCGACTGGTCTCTTTCTAAATCAAACAAAATACATTAATGATATTCTTGCACGACACAAAATGCATGAAGCCAAACCTATCTCCAGTCCTATGGTCACGCACCCCACGCTCACGCTTAACTCAGGTGAGCCACTATCCAATCCCAGAGACTATCGCGCCATTGTTGGTAGTCTACAATATCTTTCACTCACTCGTCCTGATGTCGCCTTTACTGTTAACAAATTGTCACAATACATGCACTACCCTCGAGATGACCATATGGCTGCACTAAAGCGCTTACTTCGCTACCTCAAGGGCACTCAACATTTTGGCTTGCATTTGCATCGTAACTCACCCTTATGACTCCATGCCTTCACTGACGCTAATTGGGCTGGTGATAAAGACGACTATGTCTCTACCACTGGCTACATCATCTATCTTGGTCATAATCCAATCTCTTGGAGCTCAAAAAAGCAACGTGCCCTGGCTCATTCCTCTACAGAAGCCAAGTTCCATGCCGTTGCCTCCACCACTGCTGAAGTTGTTTGGTTACAATCTTTACTCTCTGAGCTTGGTGTATCATTGCATACTCCACCAAGTATTTGCTGCGACAACCTTGGTGCTACTCACTATGCCGCTAACCCGGTCTTCCACTCGCGAATGAAACATCTTGCTCTAGCCTTCCACTTTTTCCTAGCTCTCGTTCAATGTGGTGTGGTGCGAGTACAACACATTAGTGGTGATGACCAGTTGACCGATGCTTTAACCAAATCGCTTCCAAAGGACCGTCTTCAACGTCTACTTTTCAAGATTGGACTTGCTCTCCGACCGTCCATCTTGAGGGGGCGTGATAAGGAAACATTAGAATGTTAGTCAACATAATCTCCACTGATTTTGTAATCTTGCTTAATTAGGAATGTATCAGTTGTAAATCAGTCTTGTAATTGTCATAGGCTTAATCATAGGCTAAGAATCTGGTCTATTCTAGGAAGGTAGCTTAATGTGTTCATATTGTAAATGATGTATTTATACTGACGTTGGCTAATGCAAAGTTTAAGCTTTTCTTCAAACACTTTTCTCCATCGTTATACCACAAATAGGATTTATTAATATACAAAATGAGATAATTTTCAAATCATGAAATTAATATTCGAACTTGTTTCGAACCCTTTTTAGTCTAAAATATTGAATTTGTTTAAGGTCCAAATTTGTTTCAAAACTCAATTAACTCGGATAAAATCTATTAACTTTATAATGGGTTGAAACCAAATTCATATCATTTGTCATTCCTACAATTTAATTGTTCTTTGAAACTTAATTGTATAAAGCATAATTTTATCTAAGATAAGCTATGGTTTGTATTTTAACATTTTATACAAATTTAAGTAAGTCATTATTATTATTTCTAGCACTATTTGTTATTCTAATGTTATTAAAACAATACTCGTTACATTTTGAATAAAATATTAAAGTGATGACATAGATAACAATAAAAATTTATTTAAATATTTTTATAAAATATTAATGTAAAAATCACTCTTTTATTTAATATTTAACTAACATGTGACGTGATAGTATAAATAATTAGAAGGATTTACTTATTTTTAATATAATATTAAGGAATTATCCAGTCTTTATTCTTTATATAGCCAACAAAACACCGAGAATGTTTAGATGATATCCATTGAGAAAATTTTGCACTGGGTTATACTATTGGTAGGTATTCACTCTTTCATTTAGCGTGAGGCTTGGAGTGACTGGTAAAGTTATTTTTTTGTGACACAAGTTCAAGTCACGAAAATAGTCTCTTTGTAAAAATTCAAAGAAATGGCTGCATATATTATAACTCTCCCTAAATTTCCGCAAAGCCAGAGCCTTGTGCATTTTTAGGATTAAATTTATGTTAAATTTAAAATATCTTCTAAATAAAAAATAATAATTTTTATATAAAAATAATGACTTTACAAAATTGTCTATAATTTATTTGATAAATAATAAAAAGTAAAAAAATAAAAATATATCAAATAACTTTTTTTTGTAGTTTGACGTATACGAAGTGATTATAGATTAAATAACTAAATATATTAGTTTAACATAATTTAACATATATTTAATAATTTAAAATTTTTATATATTTCATATTCATAATGTATATTTTTAGTGTATGCATGTGAAAATATGATAATAACTTTTTAAATATGTAAACATAACATTTGAAATTAAATTCACTTATCGTAAATGCATATATTTTTACTTTATATTATTTTTAGTTTATATAGAGTTAAACGATCTTTTCTTATATTATTATTATGAATATTATTTATATGAGAAATATATGAAAAATAATATTAATAAGAATAAAGAGATAGTTGTTATATTAAATTTATGTTATTATAATTTATTGAGACATGGTTGAAGTAAAATTAAAAATTATATAACATAATGTATTGATGGATTATTTTACAATTTTAAAAATTATTTTATAATTTTAAAAAATATTCAAAACAATATCCCATATTTGCTGATACCACTATCGTACTGTACTATACCAAAATCAAATCTATTACCAAATTTGGTAAGATATTCATAACATTGCCTTTTACACAATAATTCAAAATTACTCTATCTTTTTCTTAATCTATTTCACTTTTTTCAAATCACTACCTCTAATATGTTCCTGCTAGGATTGGTAGTGAACTGGGTCGATCTTGGGATTTGACTTGACCTTTTTTTTAATTTTGAAAATATTTTAAAAAAATGTATATATAAAGTTTTGAAATTAATAAGGTGAAACTAAATTCATTTTTAAAGGAAGTGAACAAAAATTATTATGTATGAGAAATCCAAAATTCATTTAATTAGCACAATTTCTTAGTGACAAATGAGTTTTTTTTAATGAATTTGTATATTAAACATATATAAAATGATAAAATGAATAAATTGAAACTAAATTCATGTTCAAAGGAAGTGAATAAAACAAAATATATATGAGAAATTTAACATTCATTTAATTAGTACAATTGCTTAATGAAAAATGAATTTTTTTAGTGAATGTATATATTATATGTGCAATATATAAATTCATTTTAAAAAACTCATGTGTTAATTAAATGAATGTTGCATTTTTCATATATAATCTTTTTTGTTTTCTTCTTTTAAAAATGAATTTAGTTTTAACTTATTCATTTTACCAAAAGATAAAATGAATAAGTTAAAACTAAATTCATTTTTAAAGGAAGTGAACAAAAAAATTATATTATATATGAGAAATTTAACATTCACTTAATTAGTGTAATTACTTAATAAAAAATGAGTTCTTTTTAATGAATACATACTTTAAACATACATAAATCATAAAATAAATAAGTTGAAACTAAATTTATTTTTAAAAGAAGTGAAAAAAAGATTATATCATGAAAAAAATGAGTATCATCATGCTAATATTATCCAAAAAAATTTAATGATACAATTTACAAAATGTTGAAATGAAATTATTAACTAATGATGGAGACTTGAAGAATGGATATCGGAAACTGAAGAGTAGAAATTGAAGTTGAGAATATACAAATAAAAAGAGAGTAAAGTAACTAATTATATCTTCAATTACAAAAAACTAATGCAATTGCATGAAAAATACGTAATTCCAGAAACAAAGATTAAAGATAATAAACTTGTAGGAGATAGCTAATTGATATAATTAGGTTCATCAATAGTTTGCACAACATGATCTGAATGTAAAAACATTAGTATATAAATAATATCTAGTTCTATAATAATTGCATTAAATGAATGTTAAACAAATAATGATAATTAATAAACAATTAAATATACCTTAATCATCAAATATATTATCGAAATATCTTTTAGTTGAATGGTTTGTCACCTCTGCATCAATTACCTGTGGTTGTATTAATATAGAAGTTATTACAAAAACAATATAAGATAAGATAACATTATAAAAATAGACAAAATTGATATATCAAAAAGAAAAGACTTTACTCTCAATATCTTCATCATCAAACCAACTTCGGGCACACATAAGGGCTTGCACAGTACTAGGATAAAGGCGATGGTACTACTGTCACCTGCAACCAAATTAAAAAAAGAAACCAACTTTCGTTAATACAAATTAATGTAGTAGTGGTAAGTGGATATCGTTCCCACAAGAAATTTTTAATGGTATATAGTTTACGAGTTCAAAACTAAAATAAAGTAATGAAAAGAGGGGGTTTTTGCAATTCACGTAAATTAAGAAAATAGAAATAACAAAAATTTGAATTTAACAAAAGTAGTTAGATCTGAAAATTTCATAGAAAAACCTTAGTTTTGGGTCATCGATGTTATCACGCTAAAATGGATCCTCGATATAAAATTTCAGTTTATTAATAAACATTCATTGGGGGATGTTTTCACTTAAGTTTAAATGATTAGAAACATGTATCCTAAACTTTCTTATTAATCAACAACCTAGATGCGATCGTAGGTTCAATTGAATAATAGCTTTAAGAACCAAGAAACCAATGAACAAGATAATATATGTACGATATGCAATTAATCAAGATGAATATCTTCTTAGAATTTCTGACTCTAATGTAAAGAAGGTAATCTTAATTGCTACTTGTGAATAACAAAACTGAACGCTATATTTTATTAATCTAGCTATTGAATGAATCATTCCCTAATTACACACCTAGAAATCAATCAATTCAATTAAAAAAATAATTCAGAAGATACTCAATGTTCATCAACGAAACAAACATTATTGAAACATCTCACACATAATAGATGATAACATGGTTTCCTTAAACCAAGAAAAGAAGTTTAGCTACTCATAATGGAATTGAAAATAAAAGAAATAACAAAACATATAGTCTCCATCCCCTGGTCCTTTCCTAAAGAATACGAAAATACTTAAAAGAATGCAGAAACTTAAACGAAAACGCAAAGAAAAGTTGCAGAAAATTCTAAACTATTCTAACTTAAGGTAGTGCCCTGAACATTGTCATTTTTCCCCCCTTTAATGCCTCCGATCCCTTCCTTTTTCCTCCTCTCTTACAGATTACATCTTCACGTGTTTAGATTGTGAATCTCTATCAATCTATTCTTAAAAGATTATGAGAATCTAAAATGAATCAGATTTAAATTTGCAAGTAGATCTGCAGTTTTTTTCTTTCATCCTTGCACGTGGCCACGTCTAGTCATGAATTTGCTGCCAACCTGGAATTTCAGATTTCTTTGTTTCTTTTGGATCTTTTTAACTCAATTTCATCTCCCAAGTGGTGGAAATCATCTGAAAATAATTAAGACACAAATCCATAAATTTTGAATAATAATTTTAACATATGAGAGAGATTTATATATCAAATAAGTGCAAAATGACAACTTAACAAATTCTCCCATACCAAACCTTTGCTTGCCCTCGAGCAAACATGCCAAACCACTACACTCTATCAATTCATCCTTTGTAAGATTAAGTGCACACATTCCGTTAACTTGGGCCAGCAAGACTTAGGTTGCACATACATCATAATCACTTTTCACTTATACACATAAACAAAGTCAAAATAAGACATCTTTGTTCAAAAAGCAAGTATGAAACCAAAGTGAATTCTTCTCACAGATTTCTCTTTTACACTCAACTGTTTGAGGTCAAAGTGTTTCTCTCAAATCTCCCTCTAACAGGTTGCACTACCATAGGCTTGTAAATTTACTAGTTATAATAGGTTGCACTACTATAGGCTTGTAAATTCACCAGTTATCCTTCATTCGAATTACATTAGCTCATAGATCATAAGGACTTTACTATGGGTTGTAATGGGGCTAGGTTCAAAGGTAAGGTAAGAAAAATGGCAAAGGGTTAATCATAAGTATTCACAAAGTACCAAGTAAAAGGGACATTAAAATTTTGAGATAACCACATGACATAAAGGACTACAACTACTCATACTAACTAATGCTACTATGCTTTATTCTTTTTCTTTTTCTTTTTTTTTCCTATTTTTTATTTTCATTTCTTTCTCCTTTCTTTCTTTTGCCCTTTTTCTCTCTCTATTTTTTTACTTGGCTAAGAACAAGGGGGAATAATAAAAACAAGAGAAGAAATTACTAACAACATAATTTAATAAACACATGAGTAGAAGTACCTATAAAAATATCTCATAATACAATACACAAAAGTCCTAAATTACTCAATACTTCATTCAACTTGTGATAGGGTAAGGTTAATGGGGGGTTTTTTGGGTTTCAATGTAAGGTGATTGAATGAAAACAACAAGGTTAAAGGCTCAAAAGTATTTTCAAATGGAAAATAACTAGGTGGGTCATTTTTAAGCTAAAAGGTGTGAAAACAAAGAAGGCCTTAATCATTTCTATAAACCATGTAATCAAACAAATTCAATCTGGTTCAGTGCAAGTTTTGAAGGCAAACCTGATTAGAGGAGCATCACACATTACAAAGAAATAGAATGATATAAAGATGATGTCATTAAGGCTCAAATTCGCTCACAGGTTTACTTTAAGAATTCACTTTAATTCCACAATTACCTCATCACTCAAAAATGAAAATTTTGACTAAGTTTACAAGATCGATTATTGCAATCAATCCGCATAATTCACTTTAGACTCACATAGCCCAATTTAATTTCATGCATACATTCAATCTCATCCAAACTAATATGATAAAGCTT
>JANQAP020000325.1:80102-90604 GCA_026874005.2 Erythroxylum coriaceum
CATATGGTCAAAGCATATTAGATTTATAGAACTACTTTTTCAATTAAAAATCCTAGTAAATAAACAAAATTAAATTAGTAAAAATTATAAGAAATTATTTCAGCTTGATAATAATAATAACATGCCTTTTTTAAGCTTCAAATTGTATCCAACAAAAATCAAGTTGCTCAAAAAAAATCAAATTGTTTAATCTTTTGTATTTTAATCTATTCTTTTTTTTTATAGAATGAACGAATTCAAATGTGCTTCAATTCTTTTCAATTTCAAAATTCCAATCGCAAATCTTTAACAATTTTAGAACACCATTTTCGAAATAGTCCCACCAGATAACTATAAAACAACAAAAATAACCTCATAAACAAGCCAAAGTGGTGAATAATTATTTACAAGTGACAAAAGTAAAAAAAAAACTACTTGAATTAAGTTCGTCTCTTTGAAGAATAACATCGGGCATCCCAGTATCACTATATCTTTATTATAAACCTTTATTTGTAAGCTTATGATATCTTGTATCATCTCACGAGTAACAATTTTTGTAACAGGTAACAATATTCTCCTATTAACTTTAACTTTTTTGTAAACTTAGTCTAAAATGGGCATTAGAATTCAAAAATATTCCAGCTGTAAACAACAGAGAGTAAAATTATCTTTTCATCTCTAATTTATGACTGCATGATAAGGTATTGCACATGTACAAAGACGGCGTAATTTTTAGATTGACCTTGATTGCTTCATTCATCCCCTCTATGATACCATAAAAATAACATATTATTCCCTTCTCTTCATTATTGACCGGACAAAGTATTTTTATTAAAAACTCATAATTAAACTCGAATTACAAATTGACATTGAAATCAAAATTTATGATCTTTAAGTATAATTTTAGAAACTTCCACTTTAACATTAGACATGATACATTGAGATGTCACCTATTTGTCACTTGTTAACATTTGCCTCTGATATTTCTTCCGTGTAACAAAACATTAAAATGATAAGAAGTTATTTGCAAATTTTGTAATAACAGGACAACACAATTTTAAAGCCTCAATCAATTTATTCGATTTTACCAAATTTAGGTCAGAGCAACATTTTGGGTCGCATCAGAAAGCACATGCCAGCAACCAATCAGTTAGTCAAAAATGGGCCGCAGAATTTCAGTGATTGGCTATAAGATAACGACTTTCCCTAGGCCGGATCACATCTAATAAAATTACTGCATTCCCCGGTCCCTGACTCGTTTACGCCTTCTCACTGGGAAGTCAGAAACTTCAAACTACCAAACACACACACACAGCTACTTCATCTTCTCTCTGGTGATCCCGTTTCAGGTAAGCCTCCGATGTGATGTACTAATTCTTCTCCCTCTCTTCATCCTCTCTTACACAAGAGAGATGGGCACAAACAACCGTTGATGTGTCATGTAGATGGGTTGTCGCATCTGGGCAGAGAAATCTGGGTTTCTTTTTGAGGGGACTTATGATATGAATCGGTCATCCATAAATTGGTTTAAACGGAATTGTTTTACAGTTTGAAAAATAGGGTTTTTGATTACAGATGTCCTGTGGGATATCAAGCCATGGTTTTCTTTTCTCCTTTCGTCTGCTTTTCCGATTGCCATTTGACTCTTATTTCTGTTCTACAATGGCTGTATTGTTACAAGGTTATTTGGGCATCGGTTTGAGGTTTGAATTAATTGTCTACAACTTTTCACCTATCTTTGAATTATCTAAGTTCATGTATTGTCCATTGCCTGAATGCTCGTGCCTGACGGAAAATGGGTGGCAGAAATTTGAAGTTTATCAGATTGATTTGGAATTTTGATTGTTATTTTCTTGTAGAGTATCTAAAGGTGATTTATTCGTGGTTTCTTCTGCAACTTCATGCTCAGATGTGTTGTTTGCTATTTCTTAATTTGCGTTCACTAAGATTGAACAAAAGTGGACTGCAGAACTAGATGGATGCAAGGAATGGACGAAAGATTCCACCAGGACTTACGAATTCTGACTCCTAAAATGAGTTATCGATTGCCTATTAATAGCTAATTGGTGTATAGAAACTAAAATTTATCTGCCTTTTGAATTTTCTGTTAACACGTAGAAAAAGTTTGAGATAATTAGTTAGACGAGAATTTCAGCTTAGTTTATTCTTATCTTGGCTGTTCTTTGTTGTCTCATTATTTTCTTATAATTTGTGTGCTTCTTGGATAACCAATAGCTTACAGGTTTATATTAAAATTTGAAGGTGTGCAAGAAGTGGTCAGACATGGCTTCCTTCAAGGCATTTTGGAATAGTCCTGTTGGTCCAAAAACAACTCATTTCTGGGGTCCTATTGCTAACTGGGGTTTTGTTGCTGCTGTATGTTTCATTATGATGATTTGAGATCATTTCCTTGATATTTCATTTATCTAACCAATTACTTCAAGATTCTACCTTTTTCCTACTTCCTGCCTTCTTATTTGATGCTTTGAATAGGGGTTGGCAGACATGAAGAAACCTCCAGAAATGATTTCGGGGAATATGACAGGAGGTTAAGTATTCTGGTTTGATGAGAGCACAATTCTTTTTCACTAGTTAGTGGATGGTTAAGCATTCTGAATCTTCTTCATTACTCTTGCTGCAGCTATGTGTATTTATTCATTATTGTTCATGAGGTTTGCATGGATGGTACAACCTCGCAACTATCTACTATTGGCATGCCATGCCTCCAATGAGACTGTTCAACTATATCAACTCTCCCGTTGGGCTAGGGGTCAGGGGTGAGTAGTTACATTGTTTTACTTGTATTCAATCACTGTTTTCCTATGCTTATGTGACATATCAGATTTCGAATCTGAATAATTCCATCCTTTTGGAGGACACTTTAAGTTAGGGCCTAGCCAGCCTGAGAATTTACTGTTTCTTCTGATACAGTTGAAACACACCCACTTTGAGATGTTGGCTTGTTCATATGTTTAATCTGATATGTGGAGGTGACCGCAAATTATAAGAGACTAAGTTTATCTTAATTGTCACCTTCTGTTTTGATCCATAATAAGCATTATACATGAATTATACAGTTTTTAACCAATTAATTTCGTCCGTTTGGTAGGTACCTATCACCAGAGAAAAAGGAGGAAGCTTCATCTCAGTAATTTGATGCTGCCTCTTTTCCACATTTGGTGCACTATTTGCTTTGATTTCTCAAGAACTTATGGTTAATCTCAACAGGAGAAACTCTTGGAACAATTTTTGTTCGAGTGTACCGCGATTTTAACCCTGGAGTATATTACGATTGACCGAAGCTCTTTTTTGTTAAAATGGTGGTTTGATGAATCCTTGCTTCTTTATTGTGCAAGAAATTGCGAACAATTCTCAAGATATGATATAACGTCCTTAGTTAAATCATGGAATGAGATTGAAATCGCATATTTCCCTTTTATTTGGAAGATGATCTAATCTACATAGACCATGACTAATCATCTTTTTACCATTTTGAAGGGACGAAACGTAAATCAATTTGATTTTGAGAATGCTACAAGAGAATTTGCGTGATTAGCCTTTAACATCGTGGAACAGTTATAACCTACAAAACTTCGTCTCTTAATGCATCGTAGGCATCAACTGATCAATGGTCCATTTGCTATCTAAAGTAAAAATCCAAGTTGGGGAACAATTTAGGTCCCAACAACTACATCATCAAGTATGCAAATAACAATATGGCTTAAATGGGTAACGTTCTTGTCCAATCTCTGTTTAAACATCAAGCTCTGTTGTTCATGCGCATCACTATTAGTTATGGTACCAACAAATACATGAACTAACCATCAAAATTTAATACCCAACAAAAACAGACTGCCACAGCAGCAAAGCAGGGCTCGTCAAGAAACCGACAGGAGAACAAGACTGACCTAACTCCTGAGTCTCTAAACATCTTGCGGTGCTTAGACTCCGATATTGAGATATGACCTTAATTTGAACATGGCAACTCCTTGTGTTTTTTTTGTAGAACTTTATTGGAGAAGGAAGATCCCAGCCTTTTCAAAAGTGTAATCCAATTAGGAGTCATCATCAATTTGGCTATCTAAGCTTCTGCTCTTTTTCTTGGATCTTAATTTATTGCTCCGTTCACTGTCCTTCGCTGCCTTCTTTTTGCTCCTTTCCTTTTCTTTGGGTGTCTTCTTTCGTTTTAAGGGCAATGTAACTGTCTCGTCTTCAATTTGGACGTCCTTTACATTTTGTGCTTCTACGACTTCTGCTAGCATAATGAATGGGGACCATCAAAGAAACAGTCGAAGTAGACAGCAAGTAACGCACGACACATGCCAACCATGCAAAAGTCTGAAATGCTCAAAACATTTCAATAGAAAAGATAATACCAACCTTTCCCATCAAAATTGCAATCCAAAACAACATTTGTTAGGTGCTGCTTCAGAAAGACCTGCATCAAAAAGAAAAAAATCTTAAGAAATGGAAGCAGCAGCTCTCATCTCTAAGCCATTTTACTAATTCAACAATAAAATCTCTACAAATAGCAATTTGCACCAGAAAATATGGAAAACAACACAAATATTGTAGTAAATTTAACAAAACCTTTGACAAATTAAGCCCAAGAACATACCGCTGAAAGAAGTTGCCGAGTCCTTACATCCCACAAGCGCAAATAGCTATCCAAACCTGAGTGAAGAATTGAGAAGAAATACGAGATTTAAGTCCCAAAATAATGTAATAAGAAAATTTAATGCAAATAAATTTACCGCACAAGGAATATGAAATCGCTAACAGACCATTCCCTAACTTTCATACAACTCTATCTCCTTATGCAAAGATACGATGGATCACAACCACAAGCATGATTAAAAATTGCACAGGCATGCTTCAAGTTTCACGTGCCTTCTAATTTTCAAATTAAAAACTTTCCCAAAACCCCACATTTTGCGGAATTTTTACTGGGTCGTTGCTATTGTACCAAATTAAAAATCTTGCAGTATACCCACCACATGATGCTATCACAGGAAACTCTGGATGCTTGGCCATGGATCTGATGCTACCAGAACACTTCCCTAAAAAGCATCCCAACAATTTACCTAGAAATATTGCACTCAAAGTTAATATTTCAAAGGAAGAATTACTCGGGAATGAGATCAAGAAAGCAGCATTAATATATGATTGGAAGAATATTCATGACTCTGTGTTCAAAGACCTGTTCGTATGTCAACAGAAGCAATATCCCCAGAACCATTTCCAATGTAGATGGTGTGACCATCTCGATCCTCAGTGATTGCTTTAATAGGAGTTTCTCTGAAATCAAATGAAATAACAGGTCTACGCTGAGCAGAAATGTCATAGAGGCGAACCTGTTATGTAAATCAGACATATCAAGATCTAGAAGTGTATGTAATCTAATTGGCTAACAGTGCCAGGATTAAAGAAAAAATAAAGAAAAAAGGGAGAAGATAAAGGTATTGTAAGGAATCATAGTGATAAGATCAGATGACATTCCTCGATTCATTCCCCTTCATCCTTCCCCATGACAAATTAAAATGATTCATCCAGTCATCCTACTTGCCACAAACCAAAGATTATAATATGTTTTCATAGAATGCCAAAAGACCAGTAATGACACGAAGATATATTTTTCTTAGGGCATCACATCTGCAAGATAAACAAATTTTTAAAGCTATAGTGAATAAGGATTGAACTATCCACCAGAAAAGAAACCACATTTCAATATTTTCTTCATTCCCAAAAAAATACACAATATCTTCCATCAACATCTATGGGAATATATTGTTGCATTATTTCCAAATATAATAGAATGCAATATAAAGCACTCATATCTACATGTACAAGTTTAAGGTTAATACGAGGCTGATTATTAAGATTTTTCCTGGTTGATATATTGGCAAACATATATGTGTGGGATTACAGAATTATTAGGAAAATGTAGTTTAAAGAATGCCAACAATTGTAGATACCTGATGGTTGTTGGTGCCAGCTGCAAACTTACGATGATCATCATCAGCCAGAAAAGTTACAGATGTAAACCATGTAGGGGTAAAAATACCAAGACTGTCTTTAGGAGGCTGCATCAAGTTTAAAATCCAAGGTATGAAAGGGTTTGCTGTAAAAATTTTTTTTTTTCCAAATACATACTTTAGGAGTCAGAAAAGGATAGACTCACAGGCTTTGCAGTCCAAATCTTAGAACACTTCTCCAAGTCCCATAAATTTACTTCAATACCTTTACTGAATCAGAATACAAGAAACAATTCATTCTGCTGCTCAGTGGCCATAAACCACCGGTTTTTATATCAAATAGTAAAAAATGAAAAAAGAAAAAAAGAAATATGTTCACCCTCCAAACACAGCATATGTTTCACTTCCATCCACTTTAGAGCACAAGAAATGACCAGAACTACCAATTTTCCACGTTCTAGAGTCACCAATGCTGGTATTATCCGATGATGAATTGGCAAATTTGACAGACCACAAATTCGCATCTCCTTTTGAAGTACATGTAAGCAAATTGCATGAACTACATTTAATCATCCAAGGAGAGATCAGAGAATTAAAGTGCTGATAGCATTAACAATACTGAATAACCGTATAACCCCAAACTTCTGATTTTAAAACTAACAATGAGAACAATACCTGGACTGCCTATGTTTTCCGAATAAATGTAAACCAACAATAATATCATCTTCAGGTAGAACCTCAGTATCAACACCAGCATTAGAAATTGAAAATTTAGTTTCTCCATTAAGAGGATTGACCACTTCAACCTGGAAAACGCATTAGGAAAACCAATATCAAATATGAGCCAATAAGTTGCATAATAATAAACATCAACAACCAAATACTTATTCCTTAACGCTCAACTCAAAATAAGAAGCTTACCGTGCCATTTTTCCGTGCCACTGCTAACAACTGCAGGAAATAAAGTTACATAAGTTAAGAAAAAATAAAACTGTAGCAAAGGAAGCAACTCGCAGCAACAATAGAAATCAATAGAAAACGAACTACCCAGCAAACAGGATCAAATTGTAGTTCATGCCCGTTTCAATCATACAATATTACCGAACCTAAGATACCCAGCAAAGAAGAAATGCACCAAAATAGGCAAACTCCGCTTACAGGGTCTTGCTTCCGGTCATCAATAGAAGCGGCAAGCACACACTTAGTCGAGTCGGGACTACCCCATCTCTCAACCACCTGAGCAATTCCTCGATTGCCTCGAGACTCAACCACTATCATGAATAACGAAAATAGTTAAATATCCATAAGAAAATTTTTAAACAATCGATCACAAGATAAAATATTTTAATACAAGTCTACAAAGAACAAATCTGAACCTTTAATTAGACCAAGTGAATCGAAAGTTAGAGCTCGAAGCGGCGGGCAACCAGGACACTCCAGGGTGGTAGTCCGTGGCATTTCAGCTAGAGCTTCTTCTAAAGTTCACCTCTTCAAGGACAATTTGGAGCCTAAACAAGTCTTATTTTATATGCTTCAGCAGAACTCAACTAACTGATCAAGACCCTTTCCCGTTACTGAACCCTAAACCCTAAGCTAATTTATATGCTTACACAAAAACTAGACTGAACCAGTCCCTCTAACATACTAAAGGCTAAACCCTAACCTTGATTATTGATATTGTTAACGAATTTTTCAATATTATTTTTGGAGCCTAATATTATAAATTACATTAATTTATATTTTAATGTAAAAGAGTTTAACATTTCTCAAATTAAATTAGTTTAATTTCATATTAATAAGAATTCAAATTTTTGTTGTGAGATCTTTTAAATTTAAAGGATCTATTGTATTATATTTTCATTTTATAAAACATCAATAATTTTTCTTCATATTGCTTGTTTATTACACACTAAGCCGGAAAAAGTTATTTTGTAATGATTGAATAACCCTCTCTATTCCCAAATCACTGCTCCCTCTGCTCTTTGGCAAATGAGTCTATTAATCACCTTTTCTATGAATGTCTATTCTCAAATTCAGCGTGGTTACATTGTCTTGGCCATTTTTAGATATACATTCTAAATTTGGTTAACCTACGTTCTATTCTAAATTGGTACACTCAGTGCCAAAATTCCAAAAATTTGGTCCCAAATGTTTTCATTGTCCTTCTATCAGTTATTGAGTATAATGTATGGTCCGAAAGAAACCACAGAACCTTCAAAAACAAAGCCATGAAAGAGGAGGGCCTTATCTCTCGAGTGATCTTTCAAATTATGGAACAACTCAGCTTAAACACAAACAGTAGGTAATTGTGGAGTATCTGTTTCTTTTGATTAATATTATGGTTCAGATTTGTTTTTCAAATAAAGAAAATCGTGGTCAAAGGAACCACGGTTTGGGATATGTTGGCAATTTGTGTCCTCTCCTTCTAGCACTATTTCTGTAGGCAAAAAGGGAAATGTGACTTCTTCAAACAAGACATTTTATAACTCCTATGCTGGTTTAAGCTTTACTTGTGCATTGGCTGATCTGTTTTTACTAGTTGCTGTTTATGTTTAATCTGTATATGAGTGGGTTGCTGGTTAGTTGTACCTACTGAAAAGGTCAACTTGGTTGGTCAACACGTAAGGTTGGTCAGTGAATGTTTTGGTCAAAAGTTATGCCTATTACCTTATGTTCTTAGATCAAGTTTCTTTTTTCGAGTTTGGTAAGAGATTTGCAGCTTTGGCAAACTCTTGATTTGTACAAAACTCTCTATTGTTTTATTTATCAAAATACTGATTTACCAAAAAATAATAATAATAACCCTCTCCATTAAGGGAACATTCCAGTTAACCAGTCCTACCATTTTCTATTAAATCTCATCTACACATTTATGTAGATAGGACATAAATGCGTGAATGAGATTTAATAGAACAGGGTAGAGCCTACATAAATGTGTAGTTAAAATTGACTAGAACAGAATTGAAACACTAATTTTAGCACAAAGGATTTAGTGCCCTCCATTATTGCTCTCTTCTTATTTTCTTGACCTTATAATTGTTTTGTTTTATACTTTATTTCCTTTTACTCTCATAGGTTCTTAGCCCTTTTCTCCCCTTACAAGATTTTACATGGAAGATTTTTTGAATATGCCTTTTTCAACTTGAATGTTTTTGAATCAATATTTCTATACTTTCTTTTATAGATATAAATAGAGTTGGCCTTATAAACGTGTTTGTTAATTAAATAATAAAAAGGTGAATATGTTAAAAAAATTTACATTGTTGCTTTTTGGCTTTGTTGACTTAATATAATATTTGCTATTGTACTAATCATATTAGTTACATTGTGAAAATATAGAAATAATGCATTGTTAATTTATGCTTTTTCATGAACATGAGAAAATAGATATGTGTTAACTTATATTTCATTTATTGTTGTTGTGCCTCTATAATGACCCAAATTTTGAACTAATAACAATAAGCAACACATAAAGTTATAATGCATAAAATGTGCCATATAAATGTGAATAGTTCTGCATGCTTTGAAAATTCACGTGGGTAGGTTATTGATTAGGTATGTTGCTTTATTCCCTTGAAAATATATGGGTCTTAAATTTGATTAGAAAGAATTTCATCAATGATAAGAATTTGTGTCATCCTACTATTACAAGATTTGAGACTAGTTTCTTATTACTTCAGTGTTTTTCTCTAATGAAGAAAGAGTTGAGAAAAATATTTACAGGTGATAAGTAAGACGCATCTCAATATGGCAAGTCTAATGTCAGAGTAAAGATTTCTAAAATTATACTTGAAAATCCTAAATTTTGGTCCTAATATCATTTGTAATCCAAGTTTGTGAACCTTGGTGAGAGTACTTTGTCTTACTGATAATGATGAGAAGGCAATAATGTATTATTTTTATGATACTATAGAGAGGGCAATTGAAGTAATCAAGGCCAATATGAAAAATTGGCCTTCTTTGTACATACCTTATTTTGCAGTTATCAATAAGAGATGGAAAAGTCAACTTTATTCTCCATTGTTTACAATTGGGGCATTTTCAAATCCCAATATCTATTTTAGACTAACTTTTACAAAGAAAAACGGAGTTAATAGGAGAATATTATTAACTATTACAATAATTGTTACTCATGAGATGATGCAAGATCTCTCAAGCATACAAATCGAAGTTTATAAGGATGCTTATGATTTTGAGATGCCCATTACTATTCATCAAAGAGATAAACTTAATTCAGGTATATATTTTTCACTTTTGTTATTTATTAGAAATTAATCATTATTTTATTTTGTTTATAAGGTTATTTTTATTGTCTTATAGTTACTTAGTGAGACCAACTTGAAAGTGGTATTCCAGAATTACAAAAGTTTACAAGTTCTAAATCAATATATGAATGCAATAGGTATGAAAGAAATGTACATTTGAATTCATCCATTCCAATAAAAGTATATTGAATCACAAAAAATTGAACTGCTTAGTTCTTATTCAATATAGTTTAAAACTTTGAAAAGGGTATGTTATTATTGTCATTAAGTTAAATATAATATC
>JANQAP020000328.1:59832-72506 GCA_026874005.2 Erythroxylum coriaceum
TGAATCTATTCCTTCTTGAAATGTAGATTTTAAAAGAATTTGTATTGTTGATAAATGAATGTAGCCTATTTTAGATCTTTTGTTTTTTGGGTTGTTTTATAATTGTTTTGCTATTTATTCTTAATCAATTAAACTTATTCGAATATGTCCATTACATTGATTCATTCTAATGGGTGTTTCATGTACTAATTTACCAAAATAAATAATATTTTTTTCGATTAATTAGATTTTGAAATATAGAGTGTTAAATATCTTGTCCTGATTTTAAATTTAACTGTGTTTTGGCTATTTGTTTTTGTTTATCATTGGATAATAAAGTATTGATATGAAAAGTGCCTAAAGATTCTGTTAATTCTAAATTATATATCTACATCTAATATAGTTGAATCTTTTTGTTTTGAATCAGTCATTTGGATGATAAGGAGTAGTGATTTTATGTTGAGTTAATTCTTTTCGTAAAGAAGCTAATTGAGTAGAATAAAAATGATAAAAGTTTTGTGCTAATTCTAAACTTTCTTTGACAGGGATAAGTCCTCTAGGATTTTTATTTGCAAAAATTAAATCAATATATCTAGTTTTATAATATTTAAATTCATCATAACATTGGTTTTGAATTGATTCTGTATATTGCATATTATCTAATAGTTGTCTACAAATAGGATAGGTAGTTATTACCATATCGAATAGTTTTGGCTAAACCAAGCCAAAAATCTATCTATAAATCTATCTGTAAATAATAAAGATTGTATATATAGATACTGTTGTAATCTATAATTCAGACCAAAATGATATATTAATTGTAAAAAGCTAACAATATTATCTAATACAAAATAACAGATTTCAATAAATTTAAATAAATATTGTGCAAATAATAATGATATGAAAATGGAATAGAGAATGCTTGTAAAAGAACATAATGAATGCATGATGTGCTTAATCAATAAGATAGTTAATTTCGTTTAGAAATTCCTTTTTATTTTGTCTATTATTGTGTCGAATTTGTTTAAGAAAGATGATCATTTGGTTAATTTTTTGTTGAAGTTCTTTTTTGCGTAAATGATTTTCTTGTTTAAGAGCTTGAAAATAGAAAATAATTTGAGTTCGATGAAAAATATCATTTTGATTATTTGATGTAATGGGTGTCTTAGTTAGATAAACTTGATTTTGTTGAATAATATGATCATAATGAGTGTTTCTACGATAAGTAATAGTAAGTAATTCTTTTAAATACTGTTTTTGTTCAAAATAGGTTCGCATGAAGAGTAAATTAGATATATATGATGAAATAAGAAAACTTCTTAGAGTTGCACATAACTTTTTCTCTGGGAACGCTTAAACGCCAAACTCTTTGGCTGATAGCTAGAGGAGAGAAGGTAAAGAAACTAAAAGAAAGTAGTTTATTTCATACCGATTGAGGCAACTGCCTCTTACATTATATAGGGGAACGGAGAAGAAAAGGCCAAAAACAAGTGGCTGACAAAAGTAAAAAGAAAAGAGAATCTAACTATTGTGACAAGACTAAAAGCAGACATAAAGTAAAAAGGAAAATAAAGAGATTCCTGACAACTGACTAAAAACGAATATAGTACAATAATTTACATATTTTAGACAAAAAGTGAGGGGCCTACATGAGGCTGATTACTTGATGCTTTTATTCTTCAATAATTGCTTCAATGGAGCCTGTGTCCTTATTGTCTTTGGCTGTTGATGGACAATAATTGCATTTGTGTGCAGGGAGTCCTTGTAATTGATGACAAATTGCATACTTCCATGTAGAGGAAAGATCGTGAAAGATGCCTTCCATAGTTGCAAATGGTAGTAAAAATTGCTTAATCATTTGTAATGCATCCAGGGTGATTGCTGATTTATAATTCGAAACCATAACAAGATTTGGTCCTTTATAATTGACTTTAACATTGGATTCTTCTGTAATTCTCGATCCTTGGATAAATACTCCTTCGATGCATTGAAGATTAAACTGGTTGATTAATTCCCATTCAAATGTATGGTTTGGTGGTTCATCAATAGCTAGATAAATGCCATTGCTAATACCAATAGTGAGGAAAGCAATGAGAGATAATTTGATTTCGGCGTCCTTGATAGTTTCATGTTCTTTAAAAATAGGATAACTGCTAAAGATTTTGATGAATATTTCCCTTTCTTTAGCAAAGCGATCTTTGTAGTTTTTGACTGCTTGAATGAATCCAGTGGAAAATTTTGAGAGTATATCGAGTTCAGTAAGATAGATGGTGTCTATAAGTCCATTTTGGAAAAAGAGATAAGTGGTTAAAGGATCAGCTTCAGGAAAAATAATGGCTTTGGGTCCATATCGTCCACGGTTTTGTGGGTAATATTGGAAGATTTTTTGGGCTTCAGTCCAAGTATTTAAAGATTGGAAACAATCATAAAACATTTCGGAAGTGAGTTTAGGGCTTCAATTTGTAGGGCTTTTGATGGTACTGCATTGATTCGATCCATATTAATGGGTTTTCCCAATGATTTCATTTTGGTGTCTAGAATGGGTTTTTTAAGAATTTGTTTATATTGTGGCTTCAAAATAGGGTTTTTGAATTCGGCTAAAGATTTTTCTGCTTCAGGTCGAGATGAAAAACTTTTATGTAAAATACCTGATCTTCCAATGATGTGTACAACATCTTTATGCCATTCATCACATAGACCGACCATAGGTCCATTGTAAATGACATAGGTTTTAGATTCGGATGTATCCTTTTGTTTTTGAGATCCAGAGGGACTGCTTGGTTGTATAGTAGAAGGTTGTGTCTGCGTAATTTGTTGTGGTGTAATGAGAGGAATAGGGGATGGAGTGGTAATTGTAGTGACTGGCTTGGTTGAAGGAGTTTGAATAGACGTTGATTGGTCTTTGGTATTTTGTTTCAATACTTGGATGGTATATCTGAGTTGATTTATTTTCTTTGTGACACTGCCAACTTGTTGTTGTAAATTGATCAACTCTATTTCTTTTTGGGATAATGCATCCTCTAGACTTAAAATGGCTGCTTCCATTCCCTTATTAAAATATCTACACGAAAATTATTAGTAGATTTGATATGTTGTACCTAAAATTGATACTGGTTGAGCTCCAGTTGCCATCGGATGAGTCGTCCTTGATTATAATTAGTTTTTATATTATAGCGAATGAATCTACATAAATATTTAGAATCTGTTTGTATAATAAATTCAACGGGTAATAGATCAATGCGCTATTTTCTCAAAGTTTTGAGACAGGCCAATGTTTCCTTTGCATGGATTGGATATTTCAATTTAATGGGATTGAATGTCCCATTTATATATTTGCAAAGTAAATACTTCTTTTGATTGGGTGGTTGTGCCAAAAGGCAGCCAGCCTATGTATCCATACTGGCATCAATTTGAACCAGCAGTTTATCCTTGGGAAGATAATTATATAAAATAGGTAGATTCTTGCACAATATTTTTAATTTAACAACAGTCTGAGTATCTATATCAGTCCAATTCCATTAGGATTTAGTACTACATTTTAATTGTAACATTCTGCGTTCTTGGGCAAGATTTTTAAAGAAACCTTGATCAGATATATAATTTAAAATACCTAAAAATTGTTGTACTTATCGTCTATTGGTAAATTGATTGGGAAATTCTTGAATTTTAGTTAAAATATTAAGTTGTAATTTTAAATATCCATTTTGAAATGTAATTCTTAAATATTCTATATTTTGTTGTGCTAGTTTAGCCTTCCTTTTGCTAATAATTAAACCTTTATCTTTACAACGTTGAAGAACAATTTTAATCTTTTTTAAATGATCCATTTTATCCTGGTTAGAATAAATGATAATATCGTCAATATAAACAAACGTAAAATCTTCTAATCCATCGAGATTATTATCCATAAAACGTTGATAAATACTTGGTGCTTGTTTTAATCCAAAAGGTAATACATTCCATTGATAATGTTTTTTAGGGGGACATGTAAAGGTTATTAAGGATTTTGTATTTTCATATAGTCTTAATTGCCAATATCCAGATTTAGCATCTAATGTTGCAAACCATTTATGTCTTTTGAGTTTATTAATAATATAATCTTTTCGTGGTAGTTTATATGCATATCCTATAGTGGCTTTATTGAGTTTTTTATAATTGATAACCATTCTTCTTTTTCCACTTTTTTGTTCAGCTGAATTATTTACATAGAATGCAGGGGCTGAATGTTTACTTGTACTTGATGAAATTAATTGTTTATCTAACAAGTCAACACATTCGGTGATAAATTCTTGTACATCTTGTTGAGTATATGGGATATTATTTCGAATATTTATTTCTTGTGTTGGATCTTTGAGTTTGATTTCAATTAATTTTTTATTAGTATTTTTTATTAGGTCGAGAGGATTTTCACTACAAACATTGTCTAATAAAGTATCAATTTCTAGTTGAATAGTTATATTATTAAGAAGATAGAAATGAAGATAGTCTAGTTTTGTGGTTACTAATTGTAAGGTTTGATAATAAGTAGGATGATAAATGGAAATTTTAAGAATAATTGATTTTTGGTTTAATGATTTAATGTAAGGAGTTCTTAAGGTAATATAATGTAAATATTGACAAAATGGATTATATAATTTAAGGAAATTATTGCCTAAAATTAGTGGTAATCCTGATTCCTGTTGATATATAGAAGGGACTGAAAAGGTATATTTTTCTATTAGGATATTATTATAATAACTTACATACCAAATAAATTTAAAACTGCCATTTGCAATTCTTATTTGTAATGGTTTTTCTAGTTTTTTTCCAATTTGATAGTAATTGTTTTGAAGCAATACAAATAGTTGCTCCTGTATCTATATATGCATTTACTTTTTTATTATGAATTATAACTTGAATAAATGTTGTATTTGGATTCAATTGACGATTCTGACTCTAATGTACTTTCTGTATAAGATTCATAACGATATATAGAAGAAATAGTTGAGTCTGTATTATAATCTGATTCTATAGGTTCTAAATTGGCTTGATATGCTGCATTTAAGATATGAAGTTTGTTTTGATATTTTGCTTGAGGGTTTGTTCGTTTTGGACAAGTATTTGCATAGTGTCCTTCTTCTTTACATAACCAACATTTACAAGATTTTTTCTTTTGTGGACAATCCTTTCTTCTAGGTTTAAATTGTCTATATTTATATCTTCTAAATTGTTTTTTATATGGGATATATGATCTTTTTCTATAATAATGACGAGGATATTTTCCCATTTCTAATACTTATATGGTTTATAGGATTTTTTCTTTTTCTTAGATGAAGATTTTTCGCATCCATATTGTTGTGGTACTTCTGCAAATTTTGAACAACAAGGTTGAATATCTTTATGTCTTAATTGTCTTTGTAGTTTTGATGCAAAACATTGTTCAGCTAAAATTTCTTGGGTAACTAATATAGCTCCTCCTAAATTATAAGTTACTGCTCTGGTGGCTTGTTTTTGATTGGATTGGATATTTCAATTCAGTGGGATTGAATGTCCCATTTATATATTTGCAAAGTAAATACTTCTTTTGATTGGGTGGTTATGCCAAAAGGCAGCCAGCTCATGTATCCATACTGGCATCAATTTGAACCAGCAGTTTATCCTTGGGAAGATAATTATATAAAACAGGTAGATCCTTGCACAATGTTTTTAATTTAACAACAGTTTGAGTATCTATATCAATCCAATTCCATTGGGATTTAGTACTAAATTTTAATTGTAACATTCTGCATTCTTGGGCAAGATTTTTAAAGAAACCTTGATAAGATATATAATATAAAATACCTAAAAATTGTTGTACTTGTCATTTATTGGTAAATTGATTGGGAAATTCTTGAATTTTGGTTAAAATATTAGGTTGTAATTTTAAATATCCATTTTGAAATGTAATTCCTAAATATTTTATATTTTGTTGTGCTAGTTTAACCTTCCTTTTGCTAAGAATTAAACCTTTACCTTTACAATGTTGAAGAACAATTTTAATCTTTTTTAAATGATCCATTTTATCCTAGTTAGAATAAATGATAATATCGTCGACATAAACAAACGTAAAATCTTCTAATTCTTCGAGATTATTATCCATAAAATGTTGATAAATACTTAATGCTTGTTTTAATCCAAAAGATAATACATTCCATTAATAATGTTTTTGAGGGGGACATGTAAAGGCTATTAAGGGTTTTGTATTTTCATGTAGTCTTAATTGCCAATATCCAGATTTAGCATCTAATGTTGTAAATCATTTATGTCCTTTGAGTTTATTAATAATATAATCTTTTCATGGTAGTTTATATGCATCTCCTATAGTGGCTTCATTGAGTTTTTTATAATTGATAACCATTCTTCTTTTTCCACGTTTTTATTCAGCTGAATTATTTACATAGAATGCAGGGGCTGAATGTTTACTTATACTAGATGAAATTAATTGTTTATCTAACAAGTCAGCACATTCGGTGTCTTTTCCTAAAAATTCTTTATAAATTTGTCCAGCAATAAATTCAAATGTTTGCATATTATTAGATGTTGGTTGATAAGCATTTGTTCTTTTAAAAGCTTCATTATCTAATAAAAATGATTTTACAATTTCAGTTGTTTTATAAGTAATAAAGTTCCATAATAACTCTTTATTTTCTAATTCACCGAAAGGTTTTTCAATTTGAAGTAATAATTGTATTTTATTTGTCCATTCAATTAGTAATTTTTCAAGTTGTAAAACATAATCAAGATTTAAAATACCATCTGGTCCTAATGATATATGTTTAGGTGTATATTCAATAGGATATTTTCGTACTTTTGATCCTTTGTGATAATAATATATATATATATATATAAGTGTGACATGTTAAGTCACATCCGTGACAAACTATATATATATAATATTAATTATATACACAGGCTATTTACAATATATATATATGCTTGCATGTCACGGGTGTGACATGTTAAGTCACACCCATGACAAACCGTTTACTTAATATAATATATATAATTAATTAATTAATTAATTAAAAATGTATAAAATATATACGTGTGATAGGTGTAAGTTAAGTATCGTGACACCTCTTATCTATTATTATTATACTTAATACACTTAATAATTATATTTAATTAATTTTTTAATCAATTAATAATATTTAAATTAATTATATTGTAATTAAATAATTAACTATAATTTAATGGATTAATCAATCACTAATCGTTTTGTTAATTAATTAAATATATTTTAATTAGTTAATTATATTTTTAAAATAATTAATTATATTTAATAAAAAATTTTAAATATATATATATGTGTCACAGTTGACACCTCTCATCACTATTATTATTATTATTATATTTTTTAAATAATTAACTGAATAATTAATTATATTTTAATAATATATATATATATATATATATACCACAAAAAAAGTAAACAAAAATGAGTCACGGCTGTGACAAGTTAAGTCACAATCGTGACAATATGTCATGAATAATAAGAACATTATAACTTAGTAACTGTCAGATGTAATGGACGAATAGGATAGATTCAAAGTTCATCCATTTTGTTTGTCCTTAATATTATATACTTAATAAGGAACTATGGGATCTATTCCACAATTATCACAACTTTAGGCTGCCCTAACCAATCAAATTGATCATAACAGGAAACTACGTGATGTTGAATCTTTAGCTAAAAAATTAGACGGCATCAATTAGTACCTATCAAATCTCAACTACTTTATTGGCGAGTTTGTCAGTTACTAGCTGCTTTTATTTTTTATGTAATTTGCAAGTAATCAAATGATGAATGCCCTATCTCAGCTTCCAGTTGCAAGATTCAAAAGAAGTGACCGCAGAAGATACTAATTAAGCAACTAATCGTCGTCTTCAGTTTGGCACTTTTAGAATGCATCTTCGCTTTTGGGGCCAGTCTCAATCATTTAATTTTGATGTACTTAGGGTTTCTGCATGTCCTTCATAGAAGCTGAGACGTAATTTTAAGACACTGTTGATTGCACCCGGATTAAGTGCTATTGGATTGAATATATTGTTTCACATTTTTAATTATTGAACCATTAAATGATTTATTTAAAATATATAATTTATAAATTATTAGATATTTTTAAAATTTTGTCTTATGCATACTTTAGAAAGAGTACTCCAAATTCCTTGTTACGAGAAAAAAGATAAAGGAATATTTAACACAAACAATAAGGTATACTTGAGTGAAAAAGATTATTAGCAAAAATCATCTTAGTTTTATTAAGAGGTCAACCGATTTAATTGTAACTACACTTGTGCTCTTTAATATATAAAAAATTAAGAATGTCAATTTTGACCCGACCAATTCAATTCAATTTTGGTTCTAATTAGGCAGATTACGAGTCAAAAATATTTGGCCAATCCAAAACATCAAAATTGACATCCATAACCCATTTGATTGGGCTAAGCCGGACCTGAAAAGACCCGAACGTGACTCAACCTATTGTCTTCCTTATAAAAATGAGTTTATTTTATATTTAGCATCATTAGGATGGACCAAAATCCATGATTGTCGAGTTAATAAAGTGATAGGGCATCATTATCAAGTAACGCGGCCTTAAGTACGCATATAATTTCCCATCTAAATCATCTTTTCGATTGGCACCTACTTAGGGCGGTGGTTTACCTACTAGATAATTGGTAGAATATGTACATATATGTGTACGTGTGCAAGAAGAGCCACTCGTGTTTAATTTGAAAGTTTTTCAGGTTAATGAATTAAATGAAGCTTATTCAGTAAGTTATTTGAAGATGTGTAATTAACCCATAATTGAAAACCCAAAGAAAAGAATAAGGGAATGTAGGTTCTCTCTTTATCGCTATGTTTGGTGTTTAGAGAATAACATTATATTAAGCTTTATTATGTGAAAAAAAAGTGAACATTATTATGTGCCATTTACTAATCCCATAACCAACAAAATTATTCATCATAGTTGTTAGATTGGTCAGAAACAACTTTTTACCACGGCATGATGACAAGTTAGTAAAAGTTAATTATTTAAAGTTCCATAGTAAGCAGCACTTCTTAAATTTGGGAAGTAGATGAAGTGATTTTGAATTAGGATCATGATTTTACTGCTAAATCAAATTTATCCTTCGATGATTCCATCTGGGGAGTGATGTGATGGGTTATCAGTTGCCACAGCCCACAACTTTTCTTCTCACACATTTCCCAAGTGGTTGGGCCTAACTCCAAAATGGGTAGTGGGTGGAACAACATTTAAAGCAAATGTACTTGACCTTTCTTTTCAAAAGAGAAGGGCTAATCTCTTTAATTTTGTTGAAAAAGAAGAAGCGAGAGTGCTTCTTTGCACAACTTTGGCACCTTAAACCACAAATAGCAAAACTTACAAAGGGATTCTTAGGAAAGAGGCATTTTCCACTCTTTTTGCAGTGTGTACAATAAACGACTGAAATCGTGCGAAGATCAACTTTTCTTACCTTGGTTGAAGCACTAATATCATTTTGCTGATGACACTTGTCCATGCTTTTTGTTGGAGTACCCGAAGACTACGTTATTTTATTCACTTACCTTGATTACCGGTTAGTTAAAAGGACAAATTCTTGCATGTTTAGTTTCCAAGAACAATCACATTATCTTATTGGTAGCCTCATTTTATTCACGGGGGGCAACCATTCAAAAGTTGAAATCAAGGACGGGCGGTCTCAAACTCCTATATTTTTTGTTGTGTTCAGATAATATAGTATCATTATATTCTATGCACGAGAGCTCGACCATCACTATACGCTTTAAAAGCCAAACTGTGCAGAACGAGAGCTATATATGCATCAAAAGTTGATCATGAATGATGGATTCCTGTGATGGTGAGGCCACAAAAATTTTGGGTTACGGTCTGAAGCTGTTTCCCGTTAGACTAATTAAGCTCCACAGAAGCCTTGAGAAGCACTTTCGATTGGATATATTTCGATAGCCGCCTGACGGGCTAAGGCTCCCAAGAACTTGGGCGAGCAAGCACAGAAGTTCTTGTATCGACTGGGTTCAATATGTTCAGTTTTACTGCTTCTTCCTATAAAATTGCGTTGGGCAGAAGAGTGTCAATATAAACGCCATAAGATTCCGTAATTATTATACTGAAAAAAAAAAAGATGGTTCCGTAAGTAGCACACATCCTCAACTTCTCCATGGTGCTGACTGGATATTTTGTACTAATTGGATATTTTCCAGAGTGATGAAACTTAAGCAGTTTATAATGCAAGTTCTCATAGTACATGGTAAAATTATTGTACATGGTAAAATTATTGTACTTCTTTGGTCTCAAATGAGAATACACATGCATGTGGCATGAAGATTTCATCTGGGATTTAAGAGTTTGCAATTGTACGTACCATATTTCTTATGTAGAGATTTGTATAATTAAATCGAAAGCATTTATGAAAAATTTGAGGAGTAACCTTTCTTTTAATAAAGGTAATTATTATATGATTTGTAATTTTTGAAATAAGGCGGACTAAATTTCAAATGACTCCCATGTATTTCACATCGAAAGTAACAAGATCTTCACCCTTTTTTTAGTTTGAACCAAAAACCAAAATGCTTAATAAACATACTACAACAAAAAGTGTTATCTGGCACCAGATAAAAACGTAACTACAAATATAATTATTGTTGTCTTTTTATTAAGACAATAGAACCCTCTTACTTGGAGAAGGAGTCCATTAATTTGGACTAATTTCATGTATTATATTATATGAGTGTTACTTCATATGATGATATTAGGTGTTGGTTTGAAGTGTCAACTTTGCCCCTACTTTAAGTTGCTCATTAAAGTCAAAATGAGGAAGAAAATGAGTATATAAGGGGGGATATATGGCTGGAAATCAAATGAGTGAGTAGATGTGAGAGCCATGAGAGCACTCTAAAGTGTATAAAGGGGAGAGAGAGAGAGAGAAAAAAAGGTGCCCAGAAGAGAGAGAAAGTGAAGATCAATTTTTTCTTTGACCCTAATCAAAGAACAAACTACCTCTTATCATGATGAAATTTTAGTATGTTATTCCTAGGTCTTGTCTCTTGACATCCAACTGTCATAATTTGATTTGGATCTCTCTAACTTTGTATTTTCTGTCCAGCCCTCTTTTCATTCTGCCACCTTTGGATGATGATTGTTAAGTTTTGTTGTGCCAAGGGGCTTTCTTGATGATTGTGTTTACCTCTAGTTAAGGTAAGAAAGAACAATTCGTCGTACTCATTTGATTATTGTTGATTAGTGGAAGTTTTGGTATCGTTTATTAACGATCCCGTGGTTTTTCCCCACATTTGAGTTTTTCATGTAAATCCTTGTGTTCTTTCTATTGTTTGGGCTTATTATATTTGCATTATACTAATGTGATTTTGGTTGCTATCTATTTCCCATCTAACTACATAATTTGAGAAAGGTTGTAGTTTGTTTTCGCTTATTGCTTATGTAATCAGGTCCCTTTTCTTGACTAACATAGTGGAATCAAAGCTTTTTGTTAGGGCTTGTGTGTTTTTGTGCTTGCTAAGATGGAAGATAAAAGAGAGATCTATATAATGATTTATTTGAATTCCAAAAACTACTTTATGTAGAAAACTAAAATGTAAGACATCTATTATTGTAAGGATTTGTATAAGCAGGCAACTTACTAGTAATAATGAAAAATTAAAGCATATGTTAGATTTTAGTATCATAAAACAAGAAATTCTAGTCAATGTTCAAAACAAGTATATAGCTTCAAGGTTTGAAATTTATTTTTAAAAAAAGAATAAAGTTCTCCATTGTATGCACTTTTTTTATGTAAAAGACAATATTAGGAATAGAATCATGTGACATAGAGAACTGAACAAATGATTATAGAAATTATTAGAAAAGTTAACTATTTGGGACCCTACGACAACGATTGAAATACAAAAAGACATTTCATTATGCTGCTGTGAGTAGTGACCTTGACCAAAGATTTGGTTTGCAATATATGATGTGAGTAGCAGTAGCCATCACGGTCATTGCTGTAAAATGAACCAAACCACCCATGACCATTTGAGCTCATTCTCATCGCCTCCTACTACTACACCTTTAAATTAAACAGCAAACCCCTTCCAACTTTGGTAGTGGGACTGAAAAAAACCAAAGGGGGTTAATTAATTCACAAACGTGCCACAAATTTCTTTGCCACTAATAAAATAAAAACAAGCTGAACCAAAATAAAAGAAATACCAAAATTTAGTAACGCAGTTCGACACTCCTTGCCTACATCTGCGGGGCCCTTACCCAGCTTAATTACTTTCACGAAAGTATAATAGAATTACTCAAGGCTTTACTGAGCCGACACCACTCAATCCTTGACACTATCACTCAACCTCACTTCCCGTGAAAGAATTTCACACCCAATAGTACGACCGTCTCGTACTAACCTCAACAGAGGATTTTCTCAACAATATTTGATAATAAAGATAAGAAATAAACAGCTCAAGTGATCAATCAACTAAGAGCAAAATAATAATACACTTGAGAAAAAGAAGACAACTTCCCGAAAGGTTAAGCTCAACTGAAATATATCTGAAAGTCGTCGCAACACCAATAAGCTGACTCACATAAACACCAACACGAAGCCACAGCTGCACCGATAACACATTCGCCAACCAAAGTATACGCAGCCCA
>JANQAP020000329.1:0-11274 GCA_026874005.2 Erythroxylum coriaceum
ACAAGACTTAAAAAATAAGGAGTTCACTCGATTAATTTCATGGGTCGTCAAAGAGCTAGAAAAATTTTCAAAAAGGATAAAGGAAAGGGAAAGAATGTACTATACAAAGTTAACGTATCATCAACTTCAATCAATATGAAGGAATCAAAGATTGTGAACATCCTTGACATGAAACCAAATTAGTTCTCTAAAATGGATGTTCCTTTTCTCACTCTCTTCTTAATCACCCTCTCCCTTAACTTCATGATATGACTAATTAATTTGATGTTTCTATAGTTGTTATAACTTTTAATATCCCCTTTATTCTTGTACAGTGGGATTAATATGTCAAGTCTCCACTCATCCGATAATTTGGTAGACTTAAGGATAACATTAAGAAAATGACATCAATTTATTTATAAAAGAAGGTTATGTTTAGGGTTGAGCCAAGTCGTAGAGCCTGAACTTGAGCCTAACTTGAAATCTAACCTTTTTAAAAAGAGCTCATGACTAGCTTAATACTCTATTAACTCAAGTTTATCTCGTTAACTTTGAGTTATATTCTTTTTTCATACCTACACATAGAGAAAATAAATACAACATAAATTTAAATACTAAGCAATTCTAATAACATAACATGTATATAAAACTTATCTTTAAAATTCAATTTAGTTATATGATTTATAATCAATTGTCTTGTAGAAATATACTCCATATTCATTCCTATTTCTTTATTATGTTATTGATATAATTATATTTGGTATCTTTTTGTTTGGTTTACATTGATACTTGGGGTCTCTAGTATATATGAATGTTCTCTTTATTGCTTTTTAATGCATTTATTTGAGATTCAATCAATATTTACTAGTTATCCTAATAATAAAAATATATCCAGTTCCACCTTTATCTCTTCCTCTTCTTATAGCATTTGAGGATATTGCCCATTAAATAGGCATTCACCATTAGCAATAGACAAAACCAATTTATAATCTTAGATATTTGTGTTGTTCAACTATCTGCTTAATACGTATGTAGGTTATAGAAGTGACAATGATCTTCTTGAATGATTCTTAGTGACCCCCAAAGATGCATGTAGGCTCACCCATATTTTTCATTTTAAACATGGTTGATAGCTAATTTATTTATTTACTAGAAAAAGTCATTGTTTTTTACTAGATATCAAAGTATTATCCACATATAACAACAAAGTTACACATATAATGTTGGATCTTTTAACTATAGATTGACTTTAATAATATGAACTTTTTACTCTTGGTCTTTATGAACCAGACCTATTGGTTGTTACATATAAATTGCTTCAGCTAGTTCTCCATTTAAGAATACATTCTTTATATCCATTTGATTAAATCAAGATCTATTATCCACCAAAGCTAAAATTAGTTAAACTGATGTAAACCTCATAATAAATGTGAATTTCTTCTCATCATCAATTCCTACCTATTACGAGTGTCTTTCTACCACTAGATGTACTTTGCATATTAAAAAAACCTACTATAAACTTGTCACTTAACTTTGAGCATTTTTTCTTGATGGTTTTATGTCTTTTAGGAAGATTTAACCAAGTCTCAAGCTTAGATTAAGTTTGTCAAATTTGATTATTCTTCCATTGCATTAACTTGTTCGTCTTAACAAGATTATATAGAGTCTATTTCTTTTTTTTTTGGCTCATTATTTCCTTAAGAACCTATTATATAGGTTTCCCCTTCGAAGTAAAATCATTTTTTTGGAATTATTCTACTCATATTGTATGTGTAACTAAAGATATTGAGGAATATATCTGTCTAAATTTATATTGCTCTTACATAGATTTGATAATTGTAGGAAACTACCATCAAATAGCAATTTCCATTCATCAGAAACTAATCCATCTTCTCTTAAATTTCTCCCATTTAAGTGCATTTCATCTTGTTGATCTCGACTTATTAGATTACCCTGATCTAATATCTAGCATAGAAATAAATGTATCCTATATTTGTTTTCTTTGAAATATCATTCTATAAGAATTTAATATCTCATAACTCAAATTTTATTCCTCTTTCATTACTTTGTTCACTCTGTAAACACATACCCTTTTGAATGTTTGAAATATCTTTTAAAGATACTTTTCTTTCTTCTAGGACATAATTACTTCTATTTATACGAGAGATCATCGATGTATGCAGCACATCCCTAAGGTTTTAGTTATGCTAAATCAAGTCTCTTCATTGTCTATAACACATATGGCGCTTTAGTAACTGATTTGATGGGCACTCGGTTAAGTACATATATCGTTGTCATAACACATCACCCTAATATTTGATAGGAAACTTTGTGTGTGTTATCATAAACTTAACTTTCTTTAGAAGAGTTTAATTTCTCCTTTATGTAACACCATTTTGTTGATGGGTTTGTGAATAATCAATTATCTTTTTATTCTTTTTTCATTAAACTAATCAAACAAGTATTATTATCAGCAGTCAACTTTTAGAGCCTTTATCTTCTTATATAATTGGTTCTTAACAAAAGTCATATACATTTAGAAATAATATAATGCTTCAATTTTACGAGAAATCAAATAGATATAATTGTATTGAGTATAGTTATTAATAAAAGTGACGAAATAAGTACCTTTGTATCTTGCTCTCACATTCATTTAGCTACATATATTTTTATTAATTAATTGTAATGGAATAATAGTCCCGTACTAAATGGTGTTTATATCATTTTTCTAATTAGACAATTTTTACTAGTAGACAATTCTACTTGTTTTTTATTGATTATTTTATTTATTCGATCTTGTCTAATATCACCAAGTCTAGCAGGCCACAAATTAAGATAAATATTACAAGTACTAAATGATATAATTAAATAAAAATTTGCTTATTTTAATAAACAACATCTAGTGCCATAAAACCATCCAACACAAGATTATGAATATAATAGTTGGTTTCAACAAAAAATTATGGAAAGTAATATTAAATATAAGGATAATTATAGTTATGGCAAAAACATGATTTTATTGGTCTTGGGAGCTAAAATATATTGTGTAAGATAAGATTCCAACCACCGTGCATGACTAACCTGTAGGTGCCTTTTCTTTGGACCTTGTAGATTTTCTCTCTCTTC
Source organism: Erythroxylum coriaceum (assembly GCA_026874005.2). Lineage (NCBI taxonomy): Eukaryota > Viridiplantae > Streptophyta > Magnoliopsida > Malpighiales > Erythroxylaceae > Erythroxylum > Erythroxylum coriaceum. The sequence goes on from JANQAP020000329.1 coordinate 3,106, forward strand.
ATATTTTCCTTCTCAAGGAGACCTTTTCCTTACCTATTTGAATTTGACATAACCTTCTTACGATCCTAAGAACTACGGATGTCCTTCCTTCCACTTTTTCACTTAGATCCATCATAGTGCTCACTTTTCTTATTTTCAACCCTTTATGAGCACAACTTAGTTATATACACCTAAAATATTCTTAGTTATAGATTCATCAAGACAAGATATTGATAAAATGACAAAACTAGCACATTTCATTTTTTTCTTATGAAAAAATTAATTGATCTCATAAATTAAAGTATGGAGATACTTAAACAAACATGTGGGTACTTATTAAAAAATAACTTCATTGAATTGACCTTGTTATAAGGCCCCCAAATAGAATATCACTAATGTTTCCATGGATTTTCTTATTATAATCATTGTGTAACTAATCCTTATACTTAGATTATCAATGTACGTAAGAATTACTATGCATTGATACTATTTATGGTCTATTTTATTTAGGGTAGCTCAGTTGGTAATACTTAGATATCGTATGAACTACATGGAGATAGTTGAGTATTTCAATAAAAGATTTGTCTCTCTAAAGTAATTAAAGAGAATGTTCTAATGTTTTTGATTAATATTGATTTAAGAAATTCTCTAGCCAAAGTAAATTGAGATTTGAAAATGTGCTTTCAAATATCAATTATAAATCAATTATTAATTAGCAAGGACGAAATGATTAATATAGTAGACATTAAATTCATACTTTATATCTAATTAGAATATTAGATGATGAAAATTAAATTATACATCATAACCATGCATAGATAGGTCGAGTCAAATCACTTTAACATTACTAATATTTTGGTGGTTATGACATATTGCTAGACGTTAATCTTGATCTATGATTATAAATTGTTAATTAGATAATTAAAGATAAATTAAAATAATTTTTAATTTATCTAATTATAATTACGAATTAGATTATAATTTATAATCATTATCAACATATCAAGACCTAATAGGTCACACATAAAAAGAGTGGTTAAAAAGATAAATTTTAAATTTAAATTAAGATATTTGATTTTATTAAAATTAAATTGTGATTATAATTAAAAATTTTAATTTTGATAACAAAGAACCTAATTTCTTTTTTTATAAGTAGAAAAAAGGTATAAGGGAGATAATACTTATGCCTTTTCCTCTCAAGTATTGAGTTAATTTTCTTTCCTCTGTAGATATCATTAGAGGTTGTACATGTAGACAACTTATGGATAAACTCTGGGTAATAGGGATACACAGTGTGTTCATTAAAAGCAGCAATATATGGAAGCTGGGGATTAAACAAAATATGTCTTGGAATTTCAAACCAATCCTAAGAAGAAGACAGTGGATGCAAGATCTAATTTTCCATAAGATTGGAAATGGGGAACAAACAATATTTTAGTTTGATAACTGGCACTCTAAAGTACCTCTATACAAATTTGAGGAAATTCAACACCTAAAGATGGTGGTTAGTCCTAATCCTAAGTTGAGTAAGCTGATCAGGAGCAATCGATGGTATTGTACTTACCATAACAACAAGAATGTAGACATCATAACGGGGAATCTGCCGACATGTCTGGAAACAAATCAACATGAGGTGTTATGGACTGTGGAGAGTTTACAGACATTTAACTCCGAGACATGTAGAACATTTCTTCAAAAGGATCTAAGCAAGAGGGTGGAATGGAAAAATCTAATTCAGGATACTGTTATTAATCCATCTCATTCATTTATATTATGGATAGGGCTGATATGGAAACTCCTCACCAAGAATATAATAAAGTTCCTAATCAATTCTCTAGAGTGCAAGTTGTGCAATCACAACCTCGAAACTTTGGACCATCTACCGGTGAGGTGCAAGTACATAGCAAACATATGGAGTAAAATGCATAGATTTCTTGGCATAAGGAAAGAAACCAACTCCTGGCATGAATTGATCCAATGGGCTGAAAATGGTAGATTCTCCAAACTTTTGTGATTGGTTTCCTTTGTATCTAGCAAGGTTGTACAACCTTTTATATCAATGAGTTACTTAATTTCCAAAAAAATGAGGATTAATTTTCCAACATTAAGTTGCTTCCAAGTATTATATATCAAATAGATAAGAAGTCCTTCGATTAATAAAACTTTTTTAAACAATGATATATAAATTTCTTTTAAATTGAAGTTTTTTATTTTTTTATTTCTGTAAAAAGGCTTCAAACCAACGCAAGACTGAATAAAATAATGGATTAATCCACGTAAAATAAAATAGCTGCTAATTTCATGCTAGTAATGAATAAAATTGTTAACGGTCAATTAAATTTGATCTTTATTAGTTCCTAAATAGCCAAAAAAAATTACTCCTAAATACTGACTTGGTAATAATTTTTATGGAGCTAAATAAAAATGTCAAATATCTACATAAGTATTTGGTTTTTCTTATTTCAACTTCAGGGAAACGCGAGTCGCTGTCTTTGTAAGATTGGAAATATCCGTAATGGGAGAGAACAACCTCCACCAGTTCCGACAAGATTTCATAAATGAAACTTTTCAAGAAAAAAAAAAATCGTAAATCTAACCAACTTGTGCAATTGCATTTCCTTCCTTCGTATGACATCGAATAACCAAAACCTTAATTAGAATATCCTAAACATTATCTTCATTGTCCAAGACAATATATACCACGTTATTATGTTTGAAAATAAAAGTTAACCAGACATGTATTCCATAATTAAAGTTTCAGAACATGTATAAATTCGCGCACGAATATAGAAAAAGAACGAGGAAATATATCTGGTCCTGAATAGATGAGACCCCTCCAGGGTAACAAACTTTGCAAGTTGCATAGAGGAATAAATGATATAGAGAGAATTAAAGATAAAAAATAAGAGCAAAAGCAAGCAGACGAGAGCAACACAAGTTTGGGACCACATAGAGTCGAGCCGGGAGCCTATATAATTTGGAGTCCCCAAATGTTGGTTCATGCCAGAGTTCTCTTCTTTTCAGTTGGGGGACTGTGCAGCTCTAGTAACCAAAAAGCAGTGAGAGGAGAGAAATATAATTGATAATGGCTAGGGATAATGTTTTTTCATATGGTGATTTCTCCAAGACGTTACATGTAAAGAAACTAGAAGAAGATGAACATGTTGAGTTAGTGAAAGGTGGTAAGACCAGTTTTCCTTTTGAAAACGGAAATCACCATGTTAGTAATGGCAATGGCAATGTCGTAGCTCATCACGCTAAGCCTGGCTGGTACGCTGATGTCCCACCGGGATGGGAAGGTATCTATTGTTATATATGCAACAACTCTTATTAACTGATATTGCTTCTCAATCTTCTATCATTTCCGTTTCTCTGTAATCATGATTTTGCTTTTTCTTTCCTAAGAAGGAAGAACACTGAAGCCCCCACCACGTTCTGTTGCTCCAGCTGCTCATTTATGTTTGATTTTTGTCTCAATTTCCCATTTCTGGCAAACCTTTTTTAATAATCGGCTTATGTCGGTCAAGTTGCCTCATTTGAGCTCACATATATAATATATAATATGGGGATTGACTTCTGAGATAGGTCGCTTGGCAATCCGTCGATCTTACCTTTCTTATTATGTTAAACTACTAGTCAAAGTCAATGTTTCCCAGAGCTTTATGCGTATGTAACTTTTTGAAGAAGCAACCTGAAAAACAATACATAAATGTCATAAACATCTAGTGGGATGGGAAGATTTAGGACGCAGAATAAAATCAGGAGAGGTTTTTCCATTCCACAGTTAATATTTCTTATGGAAATATTGTGAACTTAATGGAGAGTAACCACCTGCAAATGCACATGAATGATCTACAGATGAAGCTCACTTCTTCAAGGTGGAGAAAATCCTGTTTCATGGGAGATCGGAATACCAGGATCTGTTTGTATTTGAGGTAATATAAGAAGAAAAGTTTGTGGATGCTAAAAATTGAAGTAAAAATAAGACAGCCTTTTGCTTTGTTTGGCAACATTCGGTGTCCTCGGGATATGATTACACAGGTATGGTGTTGGTGGTAGTAGACAAAGTACTGATTTGTCTTGTTTATATGGTTGCAGTCAGCGTCACACGGTAAGGTTGCTATCTTGAATGGTTCTATGCAACTCACAGAGAAGGACGAGTTCGCTTACCAAGAAATGCTCACTCACCTTCCCCTTTGTTCCGTCTTCAATCCCAAGAAGGTGAGTTTCGTCTTCCAGAAAGTCGAGATATTTTCTCAAATTTGATCACAATTTACTACTTAAAACGACGCTCGAACATGAAATATGGAGATTATCGTAACAGATGATTAAAATGGATTCTGGGGGACAGCTTACTATGCAATAACCTAATATGGTTGGATAAATCTTCAGTTGTCAATGGTACCGTTAATTAATTTGTGAACAAAGTTAAAGAAAGGGGAAAGAAAATGCACATGATATCTTCTATTTTAATTAGGTGTCTCAGTTAAACCTTATTTATATATTTATATAAATTTTATATTAAAATATGATATAGATAAAATTTAATAAAATATGATAATAACGTACAGAGCATTTATTCCCGAGAAAATGAAGACTGAGACTTAGTTTTTAACGAGATATGTCTTAAATATTTGACAATGACGAAAATCTGTCATTACATGAACGTGTCCGTTGTTCAGGTGTTACTTGTGGGAGGAGGAGATGGAGGTATTCTCAGAGAAATATCTCGCCACCCTTCGGTCGAGCGAATTCACTTGTGTGAACTTGACAAGATGGTGATTGACGTAAGTGAAGTTTTATTCGCAGCGAACAGAATCTGGTGTCCCGTGTCCTCTTAAACTTGAGAAAATGGGACAATATCAAAGATCATTTCAAGTTACCGACATAGTTGTCCATTTCAGGTGTACAAAAAGTTGTTCCCCGACATTTCAATTGGGTACTCGGATCCTCGTTTAACTGTACATATAGGCGATGGTATGCCAAATCTTTTGAATTCATTTACAAGAAGATATTGAATTCTTATGTCCTTGTTCTTATGACATTGTCAATGTTGCAGGAATTGAATTCTTAAGGTCTGTTCCTGAAGGCAGTTTCGATGTCATCATATTGGATGCATTTCAGCAAATGGGTATTAATCTCTTTCCCTTGTTTCTCATTTGTCCTTTATATAATCTTCACTCTTTATCTATCTCTCATGTCATCTTATATCCAACAAATTCTGACAGAATACCAGTTTATGGCACATTTGTAACGTATCCCGAGTTGATTGTTCTGCTCATATACCAACTTGCTCAAAATTAAAACCGTCAACATTTAGTTTGAATATTTATTAACTAAGTTGTTATATAGTGATCTGCTATACAATTATCCATGTTGAAAAAACCTTCTATTTTATTCTTTAGATTTAAAAATCAAGATCTTCACAGCAATTTCTTGTGTTTCATTCAGGTTCTTTAGCTGAAGAACTAGCTGATAACAGTGTTCTGAGATCAGTGGCAAGGGCACTTAGTCCAGGAGGAGTCATGTCTTGTCCTGCAGACAGCTTCTGGAACAAAGATTTCTCTGTTACAGACACCATTGAACACGCCAAGAAGATATTCAGCGGCTCTGTCAACTACGCTTGGTGCACAGTTCCTGCCTATGCCAGGTAAATCTTAAACATATACGCCACTCCTTTTTCCAACATCAAAACTGTGTAGCCACATTTAGATGTATGTGTAGAAGACCCTAAACTTGCAGTCACCATTATTTTCAATTTGCAGTGGAATGATAGGTTTCATGGTTTGCTCAAACTCGGAGATTGACGTCAAGCATCCCCTAAACCCATTGAACCCAGATAACTACGGGGTGGCCAAAGGACCTCCCAAGTATTACAATTCAGAGGTATGCCTGGAAAATGAATTTTCTTTAGCTTGGTACTACAGATTTCAGGTTTATGACTTTAAAATAATTTCGTGTTTGCCAATACAGGTCCACACAGCCGCATTCTGCCTTCCGTCATTTGCCAAGAAAAGGTGTCTGCTGCCCAAGTCTGATTAACCATATCCAGAATTTCTGTCTGTAGCGTGCCAATAAATGCCGATATCAATCTGTGCAAGACAATCTCCTTATACCAAAGTGTGTAAAAATTCGGCTGTAATCTTATTCAGAGTTCATGTATTAAACCCTGTTGAACAATAAAAGGGGAGGGCTCGCCTCTTTCACTCTGTGAATGTTATTTTAACGTCGTCCTAATTGCTAATGTACACAGGATAGGGTAGTCAAGTAAAAGTAAAATCTAAGAGTACTAGCACTTGCTTAGAGTGCTTCATATATGTTTGAGCATGTTCATCTTCAAGTCAACAGGTAAGAGCAAAGATAATTTAAGGTTTAGAAGGAAATAAATAATTCAGCTTGTCACAATTAGACTTGAGTACTAGCCAGAAGAAGTCCATCCAACCTAAATTAACCACACCACACAAAGTTTGGGAAACTCTGGCTTTGTCTTTATTATTCTCTCCACACATCCCAACTACAACGTATTTCTGCTATTATCCCTTGGTGTTGGTGATAAGATAGAGCCCTACTTACTTTTTTGTCCTTTTGATACAGTTTGGTCCGATTGTAAAGTGTGAGACTTAAATTTCATATTGATTAAATACAAAATTGGTATGAATTTTATAAGAATTTTGAACTCTCTACCTTTACAAGCTAGCTTTTAGAGTGTGGCTCTCTTAAAGTTTTTATCAATTAGTATCAGAGTCGGTTTTGGAGTGATGGCCCACGGAGTAGTGGCCTGATAGTGCCAGCCGTGACTAACGGAGCCGTGACCAATAAAGATCTCGGAGTAGTAGCCCATGAAGTGGTAACCTGAAAGTATCAGCCGTGACTAACATGACCGTGACCAATGAAAACGTTGGTTCTTATAAAAGTATCAATGTTACGGTTTGATTCAATTGTAAAGTGTAAGATTTGGATCTCACATTAATTAAATATAAAATTGATGTAAAATTTATAAAGATTTTAAATTTTCCATCCTTACAAGCTAACTTTTAAAATATGACTCTCCTAAAGTCATATCACCTTTATTGAATCAACAGCTGTTGTCTTCTTTTAAATGTCCATGCTTAAATTTTCCCTTATTTTGCAGAACACTTTTCTTTTAAAAATATCTCAGATCTTCAATTTTTCGCAGGAGACTCCACAAAACTTGGTTTCTGCTACAAAATAAATATAAATATCTACTTATTTGGTTACCCGAATTTGGGCCCATAAGCCCAGCTGATGTCGTATCTTGAACTTCTCGCTTTGCCAGTTTAGGCCAACACAACACTGGTGCGCTCTTCGGCCTGGCAAAGGTGACACCTTACCACAAAGGGGATTGGAAAATTTTATTTTAAAACTCATTGAAATTTTAAATTAACTTTTATTGTTAAAACTTAAAAATATATGCACGTTCATGGGTCGGATATCTGCGATGCGGTTCTTTCGGATCCAGATTCGGAGGCTTGTTTGTTCCAAGTACACGAAATGAAGTCCCCAGTTAAGGATTTACTGACGATGGCTGGCTGGTTCCTCCTATATTTCTCTATTTATAAAAAAGTTTATAAAGGTAATATTTTGAGTGTTAAACACCAAGCATCACTATCCATATAAAAAGTAAAAACCCATGCACTCTCCAAGGCTATGAGTAGTATCTTCTCTTAGATATTGCACAAACTATGAGTTACAATACAAGTCCAACAAACAATGACTAGTTTGGTATTTTTATCATTTAGCACTTTGAACTCCAATCAAGAGAGATTGCTACAAAAACGACAAAGAGAGGTAACTGAAGTGGACTTTTTTCTTTTTGAGAATTCTCTAATTTAATTTTTTTTAAGTCTTGAATTTCTATAAGAATTCTTTAATATTTTCAAATATTAGATATTATATTTAATATTTAAATTGGATTTGTTACTTAATTTTATTTTATCTATCTATAGAATACTTTGTTACTAACGAGAAAGAAGGAAAATACTAGTTGACTGATAGGCTCATTAACTAGATAAGGGCCCTGTTTGGCAAACAGCTGATTGCATTAGCTGTTAGCTGATAGCTGATTCTATCAGCTGATTTGACCAGCAGATTGCATTAGCTACTTGTTAGAGATGTTTGGTAAAATTAGCTGTTTAGTATTAGCTGTTTATATGTAAAATGACTTATAAG
>JANQAP020000330.1:99702-110115 GCA_026874005.2 Erythroxylum coriaceum
AGCATGACATGTTAGGTTCCAAGAATCAAAAACCATCACCATAAGATCCATTCAACTGTAACATATAATTAGAGACGGCAAACCTGAAGGAGTAACTCATGTTTCGTATTGAACAGAAACACGCTAAATGCTCGGTGCAACGAGTTGCCCTTCAAAATATTTTCCCATAAATGACCTATCAATTTGAGAAGTAACAGACCTTAAAAGATGATCTAACCTAAGGCATTGAGTAGAGAAATGAGTATACACCTATAATACCACACCTACAGAACATGAGGTTGCAGAAAGGTGGCAGTATCTGAGTTTCTAAGACAGAGTAAAAGGGACAGAATACAAGTACATGATTTCAACAGGCGTTCATCTTTTTCCTGATTGATCGATATAAGCCATAACCACCTGCTTGAATTGACAGGAAAGTTTCACTTACAGTTATATTTGGAGTCATGACCAACAACCTTATCGTTCTCATCCACCAAGATGCATCTGCAAGCAATTTAAATCAGAAAACGCAGCAAAACAAACATTTTATGCACGAATAGAAGGCAAAAGTTCAAATTCCAGATCTTTGATTCAGGACAAACTCATATCTCAACAACTAAGTTGCACGTAAGTTTGATCTAAGACATCCAACTTAGAACAAAAATTCCCAAACTTTTTTGTATGGAAGTAAACTTGAAATCGAGAAGGAAGCTCCACTATGGAAAAGAAACCAAGAAACGGAAAAACAATTGGAAAAGAAACAAACTTTGCGAGGAATCTCAAAAATCCAATTCATAAATGGAACAGTAAAATAAAGATCAGTAATCAGATGAACAGAAAAAGACCTCGAACCAAAGCAATGGCAGAACAAGTAAAAATAAACAAAAGACCACATCTTTACATATAAATAAAACATAGCAAGAGCAGACAGACAGAGAATAGAACATAACTCGTCATCAAACATGAGGCGTCGTTGGACGGCGTCCATGCCGGCGTCAGGAGCGTCACCCATGGCGGCGGTTGAAGTTTGGAATGACGAAGATGACCTCGAAAGAAGGAGAGAGTGTGCTCTAGAGATGTGGTGGAGGGAAAGAGACGAGGCAGAGCCAAACCCAGAAAAGGATAGAGTGGGAAGAAGAGAAGAAGCTGAGGAGGAATTGCAGATGGCCCTGGATGTTGTTGGAGTATATAGAAGACGAGAGGTGAGTGACATTTCTACGTTTTCCTTCTTCTCTGTTGTTTGTTTATGTGTTATATTTCTTGTGGTGGCACTCTTCAATGGCAAGTTCTTATAATATTTGCTGCTACAGAGTAGAAGATTTTACCAAGAATATGACATCGATTGTGTGTACAAATAGGTGGGATTTGTAGACTTTTTTCGGATATGTTTTAAATAAATTTTCGATAAACGTTTCAAAATCAAATATCGAATCGAAGATAAATCACACATGAAAAAGACTTAAACTTTACCAGCTAAAGCCACCATTTGAGGAGTTCTTATGAAGGTGTGTTTCACAATGAAGCCACCCCGTTTTATGAAGGCATTTTAATTGCGAAACACGAGGAAGACTTGAGTTTTATCAAGTGAGGAACACACAAACGATAAAAATCATGTTTATCTAATAAGATGAGAAGGTCAATGATTGAATAGAATCGATCTGATTCAACCAGATTAAACAAAAGCATGTGAACTTTTATTTTCCTGCTGAACTGTTGAAAAGTTGAATGTAAGGATCATCAAGAAATAACATCAAAGTCTCCCGACGAGCCATGGCTAGTGCTTCCTGCTACGGTACATATCCTGCGAAAGGGTAAGAAAACAAAAATGAACAAAGGTCCTGTCACATGATCTTGATCTGTTCCAGGGGATAAAACAGCTTGTCAGCTTTTCATGGCAATAGATTATTCTACGTGTCAGATTGCTCCAGGACAAGTTGCAACATAAATCTAGCGGAGGCTTCGAAGCTGAGCTAGGACGTTGTCCTAGTGTGGACTTCATTATTGTTCCCATCTTTAAACAATTTACCGTGACAGTAACCTGCAAAACCAAGAAACATAGCCTGCCGTGAACTTTGGATCATTATGTCTCCTTCCCTGATAAAATTTGTCCTGGATTTCTTCGTCAACAGATTAGCTTGATCTAGACTGTTGTTCTTGAGGTTGGACATGGACCCTGAACTGTATCAAGCAGTAACTAGTGGATCTTTGAAGAATTTTGAAGATCTGACCACTCAGGATCCAAACAGACTCCTGCAAGTTACATCAGGCCACAAGAACACCATCCTTCATATCGCAGCAAAATTTGGGAGAATGCAGATGGCAGAAAAGATAATTTCTTTGCCTTCTTCACTTCTGCATCAAGCAAATGCAAAGGGCGATTCTCCGTTGCACATTGCGGCAAGATTGGGCCGTCTACAGATGTCTCAACTTTTGGTTAATTTTGCAAAACTTGTAGAAGTTGAAGTGGAGAAAGAATTAGTGAGGATGGAGAACCAGGACAATGAAACTGCTTTACATGATGCCGTAAGAAATGGGCACTTTGAAATAGTTAGTCTGCTGATAAATGAAGATCCAGAATTAGCTCGAGTTGTGAATGGTGCTGGAGAGTCTCCAGTGTTCCTTGCTGTGGATCGGAAATTCTACAAAATTGCTAACCATATCCTGAAAACTGTTCCTGCGTGCTCCTATGTTGGAAGAAATAGGATGAATGTCTTGCATGCAGCTATCATAAGAGCAGATAAAAGTAAGTCTCCTCATAACCTCTGTTGAATTTCTTTCCTATAATTCTCCGTCTCAAGTACAATTGAATGTTATGCAACCTTTTAATTCAGTTTTCTTGCGTTTTGTCCTGACCAAGCTGCCCTTCTTCATGAGTTGCAGGACTTCTATTCGTGGTGAAATATATGATTAGAAACATTGCTGCTCTCTTGTCAAAGATATCGATCTTGTACTTGAACCAGTTTCTTCCTGTCAGAGCAAAGATCTGTTATATACAATTCAAACAATCTTACAGATTTAGCTTCATTGGGGCAGGTAAATTTCTTCCTCCAGAAACTAATTTTCTGCAATCTTCAAAGGAATGCACCTATTCTTGAAGATACCATGAAATGATGGAGCTATGTCCTTGGTCTTAAACAATTTGATTCGACTTTTCAGATTTCATGCGCGAGGTGCATCAAAGATATCCATCCGCAATTTCTGAAGCTGATAACTTTGGATGGATCCCTCTTCACTATGCTGCATATTTGGGCAATGCTGAAGTTGTTGAGCTTTTATTAGGATTGGACATCTCCCTGTCCTATGTTAAGGACAAAGAAGGAATGTCTGCACTTCTCATTGCAGCTGAGGCTGGTCAGGATGATGTTATCAAAAAATTCATTGACAAATGTCCCGATACATCCGAATTGTTGGATAATAGAGGGCGAACGGCTCTACATATTGCTGCAGAGAAAGGGAAGACTAATGCAATTAAGATTTTCCTATCAAGACAATGCTTTGAAGATCTTATAAATGAACAAGATAAAGACGGAAACACTCCTTTTCATTTGGCAGCTCTTGAAAGTCATCACGAAGTTCTATTGGTTCTAACAAACGATCGAAGAGTTGATAAAGGAGCTACGAACAAGGTCGGGTTGACGGCATTTGACATTATCAAGTCAAACACACAACTTAAACAGCATAAAAAGGTAAGTCTCAATCACTTCTGCTCAGAACACAACATGTGAAAGATGCAAAATGTTCTGATATCACTGTCTTGTATTAAATCTCACAGGCACAAATTATATGGAAAATGAAAGCTCACGGTGTTCTACAGAGCCTGAAACAGGCAGTCAAAACAGAAACCACTAAAGTCCAGGCTATAGAGCAACCATGGCAGCAAGGTCGGCAGCAACTAACACCTGGGAAAGAGACTTCAAGCAGTATAATCAGTGAGGAAGGAGATAATCTGAAGATTAAAAACCTCCAAGCAGAAGCAGAACCTTTGATTCTCAAACATTTGAAGGACATGGCCACTACTAACTTACTAGTCGCAACAATTGTCGCAACTGTCACCTTCATAGCAGCTCTCTTGGTACCTGGTGCATACAAGACTGATGAGCAAGGCTCTCTAACCCAAAAAGGAGGTTTTGGTGTGTTCATGATAGCTACTTGCTTGGCTTTTGGTTTATCAACTGCATCAATCTTTCTCCATTTTGGGGCTTCAGGGGTCAAAACAGACTATATTGCAGCATACCTGATCAAATATGCTTTCTTGTTCAATGAATGGTCCATATACAGCATGGTTTTAGCCTTCCTCGCTGGAACATCCTTAGTTCTTGCTGGATCTGTGGGTCTGACTGCAGCCGCTGTGGTCACCGCTTGCTGTTTCTTGTCAGGCCCTCTGATCTACAACATAATCACTAGCAACCTCCATAGTTAGAAGCTTAAGTCGTTGTTGAACACTGTATATAACAGTAGAAACTCAATATCAGAAACATTTGTTACATGTATTGGAACTCCCTAGTCACAGAAATTTATATTACATTCACTTCTCTGTCATGTTCCTTCTGACACCGGCCAAAATTACTTAATGCACTTGCAATCCATACCTTGAATAAGGGAAGGTCATGGAGAACTTGCGCCATTAATTTAGCTTCAAAGCAGTTTCTTCATCTGATAATTTGTGGCAGAGACGAGAGAGCTCAAGCGTATTTACAGGAGCTTTTGTGTTTACAAGGTGTTTGTGTAAATCACTTTCTACGAAAGCACTTAATAAAAGGTGAATAACACTATAAAAGAAAAGAAAACTAAATAGAATGCCCCGTCCTACTCGTCCCGTGTATGTTAAGCGTTGTCTCTTCCTTTTTAGGAATAAAAGGAGTGCTCTTTTCAGCATACCGCACTAAAACCTTTTCTCTCTGTTTCTCTCTCTGTCTTTCCCTCTCTAAAAGTAGGAAACACCCATTTTCAAGAGCGACTTCTACTCGCCTCCGATCCCATCTTCGTCTTGGTTTATGAGGTAAAACATACGCACACGCTTTACCGTGAGATCACTACGTATTATGATTCTTACTTGTGGGCCTCGTATACGTTTCTTATCTGTGCTCTGTTTCTGCTTCTTTGAATCTGAATACTGTTCTTACGGTGAAGTTTCTCCCGGATCTGCTTCTTTTCATTGTGATTTCCTTCAAAAGATGATTGCCCTCGATATGGGGTGGTCAATTTCCGGTTGGCTTTCTTGTTTTTAGGATAAAGTTTGATTCTTTTTTGGTTTTTGCTACTAGTGGTCGTTTCCTTGGCCGCTCAAAACTGGCAATTTTCGATCTTTTTTTTAGTGTTCATATAGATCGATCGAGGTAAAGCGTTTGTGGGTCGTCCGGATTTTAGATCTGCTTGAACTAGGAATCTCTTGTTTTTTTGTTGGATTTTACTCTGTTCTTGTGGTTTTTGTGTCTGCTTGAATTCAACTTTGGCTAGTAATTATCTATGAAGTAGAGCTTGTTAACTAATTTGGTTTATGTTTTTTCTTCGATTTGCAGCTCAAAGGAGAGACCCACTCTTGGGTAAGTCTTTTTGTAGGTTAACTTTGTGCTTTCTTCGTTATTCCTTGGAATACGGTCGCAAGAAGCATGCTTTGCATTTATAAGCTTCATCGTTCAACTTTTCTATATTGATCTTGCTCTTTGTCTCGAAGAATATGATTAATCAATGGACTTTTGTACCATATCCTCATCTTAAGTTTCTGATTCCAGCTTCTATTGCGTGCTTTTATTTCGTGAGGAGTATTACCTACTTCTTCATGTAATTGATTACAAGAGGGCATGCATGTTAAACTACTTGTTTCATTTGTTCGTTTGGTCATATTTGAGTTGAATTAGAGACACTAAATCTTGTTGAAAGTTCTGGTTTTGCACGCTATCAAATGAATCATTGAAAGGGTAAGAGTTTGTATTATAATATCTTTCTGTTGGGTTGAGACTTAAGGCTCAAACTTTTTGCTTGATGGTGCTATTTGCTTTATATTAAAGATTCTTACTTTCTAGCTAATAGGATTTGCATGGAATGGAAAGTTAGAAGTCAATAGTTTAATTCTTAACCTATCGACTTTATACCTCTACCTTGATTATATTTGGAATCTTAATCCATTTTTGTACATATGCAGTGGCACGCGGATTAAGACCCGCAAACGGAATATTACAGCGCCGCTGGACCCTGCAGCATTTGCGGATGCAGTGGTCCAGATATACCTGGATAATGCTGGTGATTTGGTAATTTGTCTCTATATGAATGCACAGTCATATCAACTGTGTTTGAATAACCGCTTCAGTTTTTCTAACTATAAGAAGCTTAATTGCATCCAGGAACTCATTGCTAAAAGCATTGAATCTTCAGACCTTAACTTCTCACGATACGGTGATACCTTCTTTGAGGTAAGTTCTCCCATCTCTTAGGCATAACAGCTTATCTCTACTGTTACAATCTAATTTGAGTACATGTGCAGGTTGTTTTCACGGGAGGCCGAACACAGCCTGGCACAACAAAACCTGATGAGGGGGAGCGTCATCCTTACTCTATAATTGATTGTGAGCCCAAGCGAGAAGTCATCTTGCCATCTGTGGTCTATATACAAAAGATTTTGCGGCGAAGGCCATTCCTCATAAAAAGTCTAGAAAATGTTATGCGAAGATTCCTTCAATCACTGGAGCTCTTTGAGGAAAATGAAAGGAAGAAACTGGCTATTTTCACAGCACTTGCATTCTCTCAGAAGTTATCTGGTCTTCCACCAGAGACTGTGTTCCAGCCACTGCTTAAGGATAATCTTGTGGCAAAAGGGATAGTTCTTTCATTTGTAACGGACTTCTTTAAGGAGTACCTGGTTGATAATAGCCTTGATGATCTGATTTCAATTCTGAAGCGGGGTAAAATGGAAGACAACCTTCTGGACATCTTCCCATCTGCAAAGCGATCTGCTGAGGGTTTCTCTGAGCATTTTACGTGAGTTCCCCATCCTTCCCCTCTTCAGATGCATTCTCTCTTTTAGAGAAAAAAAAAAACACATGTTGATCTTTGGCTTGTGATGAGCATATTAACTTAAACTGTCTCTGTTATCAGAAAGGAGGGACTCATTCCCTTGGTTGAATACAATGAAAAGAAAATATTTGAGGTGAAACTGAAGGAGATGAAATCTGTTTTAACAACCCAGATAGCAGAAGAAGCTGATATATCCGAAGTCATAGACTCGGTGAAGCAACATGTTAAAGATGCTAAACTACCTGATATTGAAGTTGTTCGCATCTTGTGGGATGTGCTGATGGATGCTGTTCAGTGGTCTGGGAAGAACCAACAGCAGAATGCCAATGCAGCACTTAGACAGGTACAATTACTGCATTCTTCGGCAAACAGTTCCTTTTTAGCCTGTCCTTTTCCTTTTTCTGTTTAGCCCCTAATGTTAAGGAGCCACCTCACTGTCCAACCTTTCCCAACACACCTCCAACCCCTCATTTATTGATCTTGTAATGGAAATTATGTTGACTCAGGTGAAAACATGGGCAGAACTGTTAAATACTTTCTGCACTAATGGAAAGCTTGAGTTAGAACTGCTGTATAAAGTTCAGATGCAGTGCTATGAGGACGCAAAGCTAATGAAACTGTTTCCTGAAGTAGTGAGATCCCTGTATGATCAGGATGTACTGGCAGAGGACACCATTCTTTACTGGTTCCGCAAAGGAACAAATCCCAAGGGCCGGTACGCTTGTACTTCATTAGCCACCCACTCAACATTCTACATACATTATATATGCGAAAAAAAGGACGGGAAGCTAACATAAAACTTGTTCCATATCATTCTTTTCGTGTAGGCAAAACTTTGTGAAATCCCTGGAGGCCTTTGTTAATTGGCTGGAGGAGGCAGAGGAGGAGGAATAACTGGAGCTGTGGTGGTTGTGGATGTTATCCGCTTCTGTGTGAACTGGGGATTACCTATTTCTTATAATATCAACAAAACTCTCATAAAGTTTCCACCATCTGCTCAGTCTTTTGGTGTGCCTGTACTCTGATGATAATACTATGTTATGTTTTATTTACCTAAAAGAATGCAATAACATTTGATCTCCCTTCCTTCCGCCTTCCTATTTTAGATTGCTTTGATTTGATCATTATGTTGACAGAACTGAGTAGGCGTCTTCCTATTTTAGGTTGCTTTGATTTGATCATCATGAATAGGAAAAATAAAACTAAAGTTCTGTAATTTTATTCTTAATATAGAATTGGTATCCTAACTATAGTCAGTATAGAATTAGTATCCTAACTATAGTCAGTATAGAATTTGTTTTTGATGGATCTTTTAGTAAACAAAGTATGATCAGATTGTCCTTTGACAATAACCTTGACCTTTGACAAACTTTGTGAATCTCTCGAAGTAGGCTTTGAGAGATTGCTTAAAACCGTATAAGGATTTTTTTAATTTGCATACCTTTGTTCCAAACTTTTCAGAGAATTCAGGGGGAGGCTGCATATATACTTCTTCATCTAGGACTCTATTCAAGAAAGCATTCTTCATATTTAATTGATTTAGAGGCCAGTCAAGATTATCAGTAATTGAAAGGAGAACTCGAATTATGTTTAATTTTGCTAATGGTGAAAAAGTCTCATAGTAATTTGTGCCGTATGTTTAGATAATGCTTTTAGCAAGAAGCCGAGCTGTGTAGCTCTTTAAGGATCCATTAGAATTAAATTTACATCCAACAACCTTTTTCTATTTAATATATTGACTTCTTCTTAGGTTGTATTCTTTTCTAAGGCTTTTATCTCTTCAAGAACAACTTTTTTTCACTCAGGAACTTTTAGAGCCTTCTGAATAATGTTAGGAATAGGAATACTAGATGCTTGTGAAATAAAGTTATAATACACATGTGAAACATTTTTGTAAGATACAAAGTTGAGAAAAGATGTTGTGTACAAGATCTAATACCTTTCTTAAGAGTTATAGGGAAATTAATTTGAGAAGAAGAGTTTAGCTTAGAATCACTTAAAGGAATACTTTTAGGAACATGAACATTTGTTGAAACATCATGGTGGCCTTCTGTTTTTGTGATAGGCGTTCCTTTGAATGTATAGGACCTTTGTACTGTTTCTCATATATCTCCATGTTTCCGGTGTTATCATTTTGTGATAGCATTGTCACAGGTTGTTTATTAACCTATCCAACATTGTCAATATTTACTTCATTTGCTTCCAGTGATTTTGTGTTGCCTTTTTCTGAATCATTATGAGAGGTATTACTTTGAACAAACTCAAACCTGAGATCTGAACTATCTAAAAACTCATCTTTATTGATATTTTGCTCTCCCTCTGATAATGGTAGTTATTATAGTATGAAGTGCCTTCAAAGAAAGTAACATTCATAAACACAAACATCATTTTAGAAATTGGATCAAAACATTTGTACCCCTTTTGAATAAATAGATAACCTACAAATATTAATTTATGTGTTCTAAGATCTAGTTTTGAAATTTTGGAATCATGACTTTGAGCAAAGGTTAAGCTACCAAAAATTTTGAGGGTAATGTTTTTAATGAGTCTAGTAGTTGGAAAATACTCGGTAAAAACTTGAATTGGTGTTTTGTAGTTAAAGATCCAAGTAGGTAATCTGTTTATCAAGTAGGTGGTTGTTAAAACTGCTTCCCTCTACAAATATTTAGGAACCTTAGTTTGAATGCTCAAAGGTCTAACTATTTTAAGAAGATTCTTGTTTTTTCTCTCAGTCACCCATTCTATTATGGTGTATTATATATGAGCTTCGTTGAACTATTTCTTTCTCAATAAAAATATTTTCTAGCATATTATTAAAGAATTCTATCCTATTATCACTTCGAAATATTTTAATCTTACTTTAAAAAAGAATTCTATCTCATTATTACTTCGAAATATTTTAATCTTATTTTGAAATTGTGTTTTAATCATATTATAAAATGTTTTTGAATACTCTTCTGGCATCAAATTTTTCTTTTAAGAGAAAGATCCAAGTGAGACCCTACTATGATCATCGATAAATGTAATAAACCAACATTTCCTAGACAATGTAGCAATTTTAGAAAGCCCCCAAACATCACTATGGATCATGGTAAATGGTTGTGAAGTTTTGTAAGGTTGTGGTGGGAAACGATGCTATTTTGCTAATTTACAAGACTCACACTAAAACATCGAAGGATTTTTAATTATGAATAATTTCGGAAACAAATGCTTTAAATAGTAAAAACTTGGATGGCCTAGTCGACAATGTCATAACATAACTTTATTATTACTAGAAACTGAAGTAGAATTTAAACAAGTTTGTTAATCTTGCCTTCCTAAGGTCCGTCATTTGTGAAAAACATATAGGCCACTATTCTGTTTAGCATCCCTAATCATCTTCCTAGAGCTTAAATCCTAAAATTCACAATAAGAAGACCAGAA
>JANQAP020000330.1:115109-126494 GCA_026874005.2 Erythroxylum coriaceum
GCAGAAAGCAGGAGCCCTCGGCCTGGTTCGCCTTCCTCTCCTGGCTTTGGTGTCAGGAAGAGGAAGAACTCGAAGAAGAAACTTGGGTCACGGAATTCTTCATTTGAATACAGAAGGGATGAACCACTGCATCGAATTCCGGGTAGATTGTTTCTAAATGGCTCCAGCGATGTTGCTTCACTGTTTACTCAACAAGGCAAGAAAGGAACCAACCAAGATGCGATGATTGTTTGGGAGGTTAGTCTCTCCTTTTAGTCTTTCAATTATTTATATATAGTTTGATTATGTCAACTATTGGGTTTGGAGGTTAAAATATTTATATTAATCTGCTGTTTCTATTCACTACCGTTGTCAACAAGCAATATTGTACCCTGGGTATTCTGGACCAATAATTAATAAACTTGAATTATGTAATAGGATTTCAATTCTTCAAGCGTGAGAAAATTTATATATTTGCATCATATATATTTGACTTCATGGAAGTGTGAATTTCCAGAATTTCAGCTCAAGGACAGATATGATCTTTTGTGGTGTTTTTGATGGTCATGGTCCGTATGGTCATATGGTTGCCAAAAAAGTGAGAGATTCTCTTCCCCTGAAACTGAGTGCTCAGTGGGAAGTTACTGCAATGAGTGAGGATGTTCTTAGAGAGATCAGCCTTAATACCACAGGAAGCATGAATTCTGAGGACACTGCTTTTATATCTGCTGATGAAGAATCCAGGCCATCTGTAGATCATGATGAAACTGAAAAGCACCTGGAGATTTTCCAGAAATTGAAAGATTCATTTCTTAAGGCTTTCAAAGTCATGGACAGGGAACTGAGAATGCATAGAAGTATCGATTGCTTTTGCAGTGGGACAACAGCAGTTACTGTGATCAAGCAGGTGTCCGTACACATATAGCAGCTAGCTTAGTTTTCATATGCTGTTTTGTCAAAATCTTGTGATATACCTGTCTTGATCCTAATGCCACAGCTTATTGTATAGGGCCAATATCTTGTCGTTGGAAATGTTGGGGACTCCAGAGCGATACTCGGTACAAGGGACAATGATGATTCTCTTGTTGCAGTACAGTTGACTGTGGATCTGAAGCCAAACCTTCCAGGTAGCTTGCTACTTTTCTTCCCTTATATATATTAGTTGCCTCATTGAGTCTCACTATTTGATTAAGAACAAGATGCATATTAGGAAAATGTTTGGAGCTCTAAAGGTGAAGGTCATCTATCCATGGATGGTGACCACCTGTTATTTACATACTTTTTGTATTTAGATTATGCTTGCTTCTACAATTCATCTATGTTTGTTGTGTCGGCAACCTTTTATCAGATTTAGTTGATTGTTTTATGAATTCTTTCTTTTAGTTGTTCTTCGTATCTACACTTAATTTGCTCCATATATTTTCTTGTAAAGCGGAAGCGGAAAGAATCCGGAAGTGTAAAGGGCGTGTTTTTGCACTTCAAGATGAACCTGAGGTGGCAAGAGTGTGGCTGCCAAACAATGACTCACCTGGTCTTGCCATGGCCCGGGCTTTTGGAGATTTCTGCCTCAAGGATTTTGGTCTTATTTCTGTGCCTGATGTATCATTTCGGCACTTAACTGAGAAGGATGAATTTATAGTCTTGGCTACGGATGGGGTAAGAGCTAGTTAGATTTAAGTTATGAGCGCTCTTTTACTGAAACCATTCAAAACTGTTAAGGATCTAATATGGCTCTACTTATAACAGATTTGGGATGTGCTCTCAAACAAAGAGGTGGTAGATATAGTGGCATCAGCCCCAGCACGTTCCTATGCTGCTAAATCGTTGGTTGAATCAGCAGTTCGAGCATGGAAGTACAAGTATCCAACCTCCAAAGTTGATGATTGTGCAGTAGTTTGCCTCTTTCTTGATTCCAATAATATATATAGTGCTTCTATTGCCAAGTGTAAAGAGCAGCAGCTTACTTCAGTGGACGTAGCTGATACATGCACACCAACCAATCATAGCCATACTTGTACGGTGCCTTTTGGGAAAGAACCCCTCTCAGAAGGAAATGCTGAAGAAGAATCCTCAGAGAAGGATGAGCTGTTAGCAGAATCAGGAGTGGAATGGTCTGCTCTTGAAGGTGTCTCTCGCGTAAACACCCTGTTGAATCTGCCAAGGTTTGTGCCGGGGAAGGATGATAAGAAGGCTGCTGGAGCAGCAAAGAATCGGAGATGAAGGAAAGGAGGAGGAAGGTTTTGGTAGCCTTTTGATTTTCTTAATTAACTGGTAATCTTTTTGTTTCATGATTATTATTCCTTGTTTCTGTAAGGTTATTTTTTCTGCAGAAGGGGAAAAAGATTTGTAGGGGCCATTGAATGTTTAATGTGGACCGGAGAGGTGGTCCCGGCTAATATGTTGTGTCTGGGAAGCTGTCCTCTCTTTCTCCCTTTTTATCTCCATTGTAGGTAGAATTGGGAATTTTTGTAAGCTCCAACTCTTGGGTCTGTATGTTCGTTTTTTGCTCTATATTCCCATGTGTGATCATTTGTTTCTTTGTCCATGTTGATAATAATGTTGTGACCGTGTAGCCATTGTTCAATCAGACAATCACAAGATTCTTTATGGACATATTGCAGTTCCTGAATGTGTGTTCTTCCCTCTGTGCAGTTCATGCATTTATAAGACTTTTTCCTCATTCTTTTCTCTTTGCTTGTATTGGGCGAGCGAGTGAGCAAGCTCCGAATTAGTCATAACTCATTAGCTCAGTTACATTGCTTCTTCTTAGAATTCCTTTTTCTGTTCTCTTGTGGTTCTGGATTGGAGTATAAAAAGCAGCTTATACTCAACTTGGTAAATATGATAATATTTATGTAAGAAAAGTGAGAATTCGGATTTGGAGGCTGCTCTGCTAGTTCTATCAGAAGACATCATATTTCTAAAAAAATTATTTTACAATGATTCACCAGAGGAAACTTTTAGGTCTGAACAATAAAATTGACTGCCATGCTTGAAGTTCTGTCGTTATGAAGTTATAACACAGTGAGCTTCTTTCAATTGCATCCACTAAATGATGAAATGGTTTATTCTTCCTGTAGAAATTTTAAAGTCTCTCCATGTAACTTTCATATTGACTTTCCTTCCAACCATCGGCTGTAGAAGTCCAGTGATTCCCTTGGCTTGTATTCAGGTACTGTGTGCCCTGCACCCTGCATCCATAAAAATTGTCTCTTTCTTTTCTTTCACTAGCTCTAGTTATGCAAAACCCTAAATTTCAGACAAGATTGTATTAAGCGTGAAGGTTTTAGTTCAAACTTCAAAGTTCAAACCTTGATGGTTAGAAAAGTAAGGTTATTGTCATATCCTTGCAAGTACCTATGACAGAAGAAAAAGGGAACTGTGTTAAAAGAGTTGCTGCTGTCATCTAGTCGGTCCCTTAAACGAAAAAGCTTTCTGGCCGGTAATAAGGCCACTAACTGTCGGACATCTAGTCATTCCGTTATTTAAGTAGTACGGAATTTTCAGGAAGTGGAAACTTTACCCTGCAACATCATCTGCAGAAAACCATGGCCTCCATTCATCTGATACCTTGTACCCAAGTGACTTAGTCCAAGCTTCTGAACCAGTGTATGGCACACACATGTCATGGTCTCCACTGCAGCAAGTAATGCATGATGGTATCAGCTAAGAACAAGGAAAGATTCTTAAAATGGATTCAATCTTCTTGTTCTTTTTCCCTAATAATTACCTGTAAATAAGTGCTCGATATCCGTTTGTAGTAAGGTTTCTGTGGTAAGGAAGAACATTTCCAGCTCCATAGCCATAATCTATTCTGTCTGAGCATAAGTCCCAAGGACCAGCTATGGATTTCTGTTGTTATGCAGAAACGGTCAAAATGATGATTCTTGGATTCGATATAATAAACACAAGAAGTTTGAAAGGAAGTTTAATAATCTTACAGGAGCTGCATGAATTGCTTTTCTAACATTATCATCATTCAGCCATGAGGTTGCAATTTCATCATTCTGTTAACGGAAAAAACTGATTAACCTTGATTGATTGGTTAAATTCTGCAGAAACAAATTTATCAGTTAACCAATGGAAAATCTTCGATTAGTGTACTCACAACGCAGGGTACTTTGCCAGCCAATGCAAGTTTAGGCCATGAAGGGAGAGTTCCATTTCTTTCAAGCCTCCAAAGTGGCCATGCCCGACCGAACATCCTCTTCCTAACCTTGAGAGGCCTCTGTGTCTTCCCAAGTTCTTGGAAGCTGAGTGGCAAGCTTGTGTTTCCTAGACCATTTTTGGATGATGGATCATGGTAGCAGGACTCCAGGATGTTGTATACGTTTAATCCATCCAGAGACTATTGATGAAATTTCAGGAATTTTGAAGGTAATTATGAGAATATAAGGAGAGAAATACAGAGATCTACAGCATCTTACTCTGTCAACTTTATCTAGGCTCTTATCACAGTCTTTACTGGTTACAGAGTAGTTTCCTTTACACGTAGACAAAACTTCCTGCAGATATGTTAAAACAAATCCTGAAGTACAGCTCGTAAAATCTGTGTACATAACAGAAAGTTCTTCCCACCTCATAAATGTCATTGGAAATAAGGGCCATCCCATGTGCAAAGGGAATGAGAGCATTTATTCCTCCATAGTCACTGCCTGTAACCCCATTTCCCACCATGTAACCCTTCAGGAATTATGCAGGAGATTAGTTAGTACAGGATAGTTTCAGGTAATCCATACTCTGGAGAAGTTTTTCACATACCTTGAAGTTAATAAGAGGGTTTTGGCCTGAATTAATTCCTGTAAGATAAGATAAAATTAGAGATACATCCTTGTTAGTTTCTTATCGTATTAGAGCTCAGTCGATACCTTTTACCACTTCAGCAGCAAGAGTAGGAACGTAAATTCCAGCATATGATTCCCCAGATATGTAAAATGGATTGCTCAGGAATTCTGGGTAGAGTTCAAACCACTGGGTCGGGGGAAAAAAAGAGTTGTTTATATAAATTGAGCTTTCATCATAAGGTGTTCGATAATTACTTGAAACTAATTACCTTAAGAAGGAAACTGTGTGTATCAGAAGCAGTTTGAAGGTCGTCAGTTTTGTAGTTGCTCTGGTTTTTGGAGTAGGAATTACCAACCCCACATGGAGAGTCCAGATAGATAATGTTTGAAACCTTTTCAGTTGATCAAAGAACATGAGTAGAAGACAATGTACACTAATCAATTCAGACTAATGATTCACGTCAGAACAGAAAGATAAAGAACAAAGCTTGGAATCTGAGGAAGTGAACAGGACTTGTTCGACCTTGGACCAGCTATATGGATTGATCTGCAATGTGGGTAGGCTTCCTTTTGCCTGTTCTTGAAAATTGAATGGTCCTGAATGTATATATCAGACTAAATCATCAATAAAATTCCAAGGTTTCGAAGATATCAAGAAGATGAATCAAAAGTATTCCTGTTTTGTTGGTTTACCGTGTTCATATACGAATCCATCAAAACTAGAACAGCCAGGTCCACCATTCAGCCACAACACAACAGGATCTTTTGTTGGATTCCTCTCTGATACAACAAAGTAGTAGAAAAGATTCTTCTCGTCGAAGCTCACATACCTACAACTCATAACCATATGATGATGATGATGATAATTAACCTTGGGAATTCAAGCTAGAACACGAAAGCTTGAAGAAACAAACTTACCCAGAGTAGTGTTTTGATGGAAAAGAGCCATTAAAGCCTGGTAAGTACGTGATGAGTGAAGCTCCAGGAGCTGCTTCACTGAAACTAAGAAACATGCAAAGTAGTGTAATCCAAAACATGATCAGAAACTTAGACATGGTCGCACTCATAAATGTATGTGTTCCTTCAACAGAATTATTGTAAGGAGGCTTCTTTTATACAGATCAAACCACAAAAGAACATGGGATTAGCGACAAATGAATTATGATAAAAGGACAACAGACTTAATCATTCATCACCAAGTGATTAAAAAGGGTAGAACTTTGAAGAGTAGAGTGGAACTTGGTAAAATTAAGCCTGCACATTTGCGCAGTAGTGTCCTTGTCCCTTTCCCCATCCCATTATCCCTGGAAGCATGTGCTCGTTCTTGAATATTTTTTTAATGAAATTTGAAGGTTATATTCATCATTGACCTATCCTCAACTAATGTTAATATCTACTAAAAGTGGACGAAGTTGGTTCAAAGTGGAGAGATTTACCCAAGTATGCGGGTCATTATGGTCTGTCCACTGACCACCTTTAATGGAGTAAGTAACACATTGTGATGAATATCATTTATCAGATACCAGATTAGTCTGTACATACGCAATATTTGAGCCTGTCGTTTGATTTTTAATTATTGGTTCAGGTTTGAAACACGTAATTAACGAGTTATTATTGAATATTCTTTTAAGGGTTGCTAATGCTAATTTCCTAACTAGATGCACCTAAGATATTAGCTTATCATGAAAGAAGACTACTTTCCTTTGTCCATCAGAATATAGAAGAAAGGTCTCTCCTACTTCCTACCAGGATTGTGACTTCATTGTCTTATTACTCATACGAAAACGATTGGATTTTTCTAATTTTTGACTGAAGACAAAAGATTCCATTTGACTGAAACAATGGTGATTAGAAAACAAATTGTTCTTTCATGCATTTAACAACAAAAGATAAGCAAACAGAAATTGGTTGAACAAGTCGGCAAATCAATGAAGGCAAGAGCTGATTGATTAGGATTGGTCAAATTTATGAAAGCATTATCATGTAGAGATAGGAGGGAGTCAGGCATATCCACACAAAAATTTTCCAAATTTTAACCTGTCTCTATCTAGCTTTCAATCATCAATTACAAACTAGTTAGTTAGATGTCAGTTTTCCTGAACGTGCGAACCAAAATTCACCCGTGTATCCATACGCTAGTTGATGCTTTCTTAACCTTGTGGACTCCTGACTTGTGGGGTTATTTTTGCTTTCTAATTTTGCAGGAGTCTACTCTGTTTCTGGACTGAGATTCCTCCGGCTACTGATAGTTTGTCTTCCCAGACCTGCAAATAATGTCAGGGAATTTTTTCCTGACAAATAAACTCCAATGATAGAATCAGCATTGGCCTGCAACGATTCATTCCAACTACAAAGTCGGATAATTAGGACCCTACACGTGGATCTATACCCGGCAGTATGAACACTGTAAAATGTATGATTTGGGGAACCAGAATGTACTCTACTCTTTTTGCAGGTGATGAGCTGAGCCACCTACCGGAGGGACATCATTAGTCTAGCACTTACACATACAACAGACATGATAAGACAAATATCAAGATGCTATTAATTCTGTCATTAATGTATTGATCATTCTTTAATATGGTCAAGTTACGAACATGAATGAAACAGCGAAGTAGTGGAAAAGATTTTTCTTGTCTATGGTCAGGTACCTTCAATGTTCAAACTTTAAGAATCTGACAGAACACCAAATACCAATATGATTTCTAATGTTCAATTCCGTGCCATGGTCCGGTTAAACCCCACGAAACAAGAAATGGAAAGATCAGAATTACGCTTAAACTGGATGTCTGAAACTCGCCCCGAGTAGTGAGGATGAACGTAAGTGATCAATGCAGCTTTTGGAGGGTCTAATAAGACAGAATTAAAAGCGGAGCAGTTGCAGGACCATAACACAGAAGATTATTTGCACAGATTTGTTGCTAATGTGGAGAAACTTAAACCTGTCCTTGGAAAATTCTGCAATGGGTCCATATTTTTTATGTTCTCTATTTCAGAAGAGAAAAGTAAGCTCTATAGGCAATAAGGAAATGGCAGACACCGAATGCCACAGAATGAGTGGAAAATGATTGATGGGAAGACTTCCCATGAAAATCATATCATGGGGTCTAGTCATTTGCTTTCCATTGAAAGAAAGATAGCTTCTTTATTCCAAAATTCATCTTTTTTGAATGCTTGAATTGTATTTTGCAGATGATGTTTCCATTTCTCATGCTTACCTCCAGAGTTAGGATTAAGTTTTAAGCATTATCTTCCGGGTAAGTATTGACTAAAATATCGGGTGCACGTGATAGTCCAGTAATCAACTCAGATGCTGTGAGCCAGGCAACCAGTGGCTAAACAGCTTCCAAGTCATCGCAGCACCTTATCCACCAACCACAAAACAAAGCAAACAAAATCACAAGAAAATCTTGTGTGATGCAAAACTAGGACCAAAGGCTCTAAACTAGTTCTATCCAACACCACATGCTTTAGCTAACAGAATGGGAAGAGATGAGCACCTCTGTGTACTCTGTTCTTGCTGCCACCCCTCTCTCCACCACAGCTGGCATTCACCGCTGCAGAACATGTTTTCCGGCCCCCAGGCCTTTCTTCTCCTCTCATAACCACTCCACACCTTTTGCACTCCGAGGTTACTAAATGCGAATCCTCCTTTCTTTCCTTAGCAAAACCAATCATCATCATCATCTTCTTCGTTTTAGCTAACAAAAAAACAAAAGCTTAATCTTTTGGTGTTGATGTCTTGCAGTAGCCAATGAATCCAATAGGACTGAAGTGTCTTCTGAACCAATCTCTGAAAGGACAGAGGCTGATAAGATTGTTGATGGGATGGACTTTGGCGAGCTTTGTGATGAGTTCGAGTGCATTAGTAGTCCTCTCGTAGAATCTACTGCCAGACAACTTGCACGTGATATCCTGGAACTTCGTGAAGGGAATCGTGCTCTGGGAACTTATGCAGTTTCCGTCAGATACAAGGTGCTCGTTTCTTTTTCTCCAGATTCTGAGCTACTATGCGTTGGAACTAGATTTGAAGTAGTCACAAAAATTAGAACAGGGACAAGAGGACATGATTGTTGCTGTAACTTATAGTTAGTGAACAGGAACTTGTACTTTCTTAGTAATTGCAGGATCCTCTCAGGAGCTTCACTGGTCGTGAGAAATACAAGAGACTATCGTGGGCAACTGGAGCACTAGACGACCCTTATGTGGTAATGATTCTGATTCTTATATCTTTTTAGTCGTTTTGCCTTTACAGATTCACCACTTCAGTTTCAAGAAGCTTCTGCAACCAGTTCCCCTGTTTTTTGGTCATAGACTGTGCAAGAAATGGTTATGTTATCCACAAGCGTCCTGAGCATCAAGTGGACATTGAAAGGGAAACCCAAATCTTTCATTGGCAGTATAGGAGGAGATTTGATCATTAAAGTGAATTCCAAGTTCACATTGAATCAGATTAGTGGACAAGTGATTGAGCATGAGGAGATATGGGATTTATCAGGTTCGTCGGCTATTGGGCAGGCATTTTTCTGGACATCTCGCCGGCTGTATTCTACGGTTGAGTCTGGAAAAGATTTGAATGATTTTATCAAGAACTTGAGCAGGCGAATGTCAACTGAAAAGGAGAACTTGGAGATCTACCCTGACCCTTCAGGTGATCCAACAAAGGTGAGTTTTAGTGATGTTTTGACATGTAAAAAGATTGGTTGGAGTGTTTGCCGCCTTCATAAACATGCTGACAACATTTGTTTGAACACAGTTCTTCCAAAGGGACGATGGTTTCCAGAGAGATACCTACCAAATTGCTCTGTTTTTGGCGGTCCTCTATTTTGTTGTACAGTTCCTGAGGACAACCTTGTGAAACATGCCATTGGACAACCTTGTAAAGCATCATTTCATATTAACAATGAAATGTCTGTATAGTGAGTGAGATACTGATGAATACTAGACTGTAAACGTATGAAAAGATCTTCACTTTTAATGCCAATCCAGTTTGTTGTTCAAGTTCTAATCAGCGGTACAACTTTCGGATGCTTCAGCTTCTTTATTTACTTCAGGCAAAAAGAACTACTAATCATGATTCAGACATTCAAACCTTTAAAAGCATAAGCTTCTATTCATTGGAAAACAAAAAAAAGGGTAACAACTCTGTACATCGCAAAGAAAAATTCATAATGGACGTGGAATTCAAGAATGAACTATATCAAGAACACATTCTGATCAAATTATTGTACAAAAACCATGAAAGAATGCTATTGTCCTGGTTGCAGCACTTTCATATAAATCTGTGAAAAATCGCCAACAGTAATAACAGAACTGTTACACCTTTCCCGCTCATTAGGCAGGAGGCCGGAGAAATATTGTGACTGCCTACCGAGTACACCGACCCGGTGGTTTCATCCTTCACTTTGATACTTGAAGAGCCTAAACAATCCACAACATAGAATTAGAGAAAACTACCGTGCTCCTTAATTGAACCTCAAAAGCAAGACGATCGTGAAAAATGACACCTGTGTTAATTCCATTCTGCAAGATCTTAAAGAACCTTTACTAATGGTTCCAGCTACCTATATTTATGATTAAATTCCTTTTGGAACCACCAACCTTAATTTTAATTGAAATCTCAAGCCATCCATGTACATTTTTTGACTTCACTTCATGGAAAGAGAGAGACAGTTCTAACATCACAGAAAACAAGGCATTTTATGATACTCACAATTATATTCTGTCCAACCAATGGCTTGATTTTCGATGTCATACATAACAAGCTTGTTCGAAAGCACCAAGTCTGCAACAGACCAACATGGAATTTAATACACTAAAAGAAAAGTTCCAAAGCCATATCATTCATTATGTATTTCAATTTCCATCGTGCCCTTTAAACTGCAAAGATGAAAAAATGAAAATGAGAAAAATCTATCATTTTTCTATATCAAGTGTCTCACTTAATCGGAGACTGTTGCACATTGCACGCTCTAAGCAAATCCAGACAGTAAAGATACTTGTTATGGAAAACCAAGTCAAAGAATGTACCTCCAAGAAGAGTCATATCCCTGCCATCCTTGGATTGCAATCCACTGTTCTGCCAACCGAAACACCACAAGTCCTCCTGGTACGAAAAGAATAATGAAATCCGGATCCAGGAAGCTAAAATTGAATACATATTACTTTTGTTTTCAGATATTCTATTTCAATATCATATGGACATCATCAAGAAAAGAAAGCTGAAATTAGCATTGGTATAAATCAACATAATGCATTTGTTTTTCTTACAAGTACCTTATGATCACTGATTGTTGCTTGATGGAAGAACATAAATAAAAATCAAATAAGATCAAAATCTCCAGTCTTTTGGAATTTTAATCACATGAAGCTTTAAATTAATAATGAAAAAAATACTTTAAACATGAAAGAAAGAGGATAAGGTCCTTTCAGCTAAGGCTCGAGTATCAACTTTTAAGCATGACCAAAAAAAATTAGCGTTTTTTGGGTTGGTTTATGCTAAGATCCAAGGAGGCACACAAATGATAAGTAATGAAGCACTAACGACGAATCTTCATGCTAAATTTTAAACCGTTATACTTACCCTAATCTGGAACAAATAATCATGAGCATAAACAGATAA
>JANQAP020000330.1:134966-145485 GCA_026874005.2 Erythroxylum coriaceum
CTGCCTTCTTCTTCTTTTCTCTGTTCTCCACTCTCTCTCTAATCTCTATATCTCTTCTCTTTCTATATATATACAAACATAGAGTCAGCAGGTGAAGAAATCGAGAAAGGAAAGTGAACAGAGAGTGAGTGTTTAGAGAATGTGTGGAATATTTGCGTATTTGAATTACAGCGTCAACAAGGAGAGGAGATACATCCTTCAAGTCCTCTTCAATGGCCTTCGTCGTCTCGAGTACAGAGGCTATGATTCTGCTGGTATCGCCATTGACGATTCTCTGCCTCCTCATCTCCCCCAATCTTCCTCTGCTTCTCCAACACCTCTCGTCTTCCGTCAGGCTGGCAACATCGAATCCCTCGTCAAATCTGTCTACAATGGTAACCCTTTTTCTTTTCTTCTTTTCCTGATCTGGGTTCCTCCTCTTGACCAAGTCCCAGAATCCAAGTTTCAACCTTTTTTCATGGATATTTTCTTTTGGAGATTTCCTTATTAAATGATTCTGTTTATTGGGTGGGGCACTGTGTAAGGCCCCTGACTACGGTTGTCGCAACAAGACTAGTATCGTAGAACGATAGATGACGTCACCGATCGTTGAATTTTCCCATTTTCGACATTTCTATAAAGCACTGATCTTTATTCCGCTCAATTACCATACAAGTTAAAGAACTAGATATAGTTTAGGCTTGGTGGGAAATTCGTAACTTTAAGTTGCTTTACCGTACAAAATGATAGACCAACCAAACTTAGCTGTCCCGTAATCGTTCTTGTTGCTTTTTTGTTTCTGGTTCGTAAAGCTAATCTGCATATTATATTAACAACCCAAACTGGCATGCATGTAGGATTCTGTTCTTGGGACATCTCTGTCTTGTCCTTAAGTTAACGTTTTGAAGTTTTGTGGACCACTTATTCTGTCTCAATCCTTTTTCCTCTTGTTTTGGTATCGATATATAAGAGGAGAAGATTTTTTTCTGTTTGAATATTGTTGTTTGTCCTTCATCTTCTGGGGATTGGAACTTTTACTAACTTTTTGACTTCTTATGGAAGTTAAATTTAATACTTCGTTTTTAACTGGCCTGTCTGGGATGTTTAATAGCTATTATCTCTATATGTTATCGATATTGTATGTCATTCCTCCTGCTAATAATATATGTGGCATAAGCTGATCTAGAAGTGAGTTGTAAATTTTCCATTTTGAACTATCCAAAAGGAAAAGGTTATGCACCAAGCAATTTAGTTCGGTTGAAGCATGAAGGAAAAATGTGTTCAATGGAACGGGAACATATCATTTCATAGAACATTTATTGTTACACTCATTCAAGTCATCGTTGTGAACTAAGCTTGACATGCTTTTGGTACAATATAGCTACTTTCTACATCAGTGAGGCTTGTTATATTCAGGTCCATTGAAATGGTTCCATCTCTGGTCATTAATGCACTGTTTAGAGGTTGTCCTTAATCTAATCTTATGTCAAACCTGATATATTGTTGATTCTTATTATTTGCAGATGTTGCTGCCATAGATCTGAATCTGGAAGAATCTTTTTCCTTTCATGCTGGAATAGCACACACCCGTTGGGCAACCCATGGCGAGCCAGCTCCAAGGAACAGCCACCCTCAAACATCTGGCCCGGGAAATGATTTTCTGGTCGTGCACAATGGGGTCATCACCAATTATGAGGTTTGCTTTAGTTTCTAAATTCAAAGTTCTCTTATTTATCCAAGTTATATACATATCTTTACTTTCTAATTTTTTTTTCTTTCAATGCTAATGTAAACTGCATGAAAAATCAGTTTGTTTTAATCTTGGTGGATACATGATCTGGGTTTACCAGAAAGAAAACAGGAAACATGATTAAGATATACTTGTTACCATCCAAAAAGTATAGAGTGATTCACCTGTAAACTTTATGCCTGTATAACTGGATTAAACTTTCGTTGTTTGATTAGTTTACTCTCCTTCTTTGTAAGCAAGAAATAGATTGGATGATATAAGTAGTTGGTTAAGATGCTCTTCTAGGAAGCTCTGTTGTGGACAGTACGTGACTTTGAAAAGTAGTTTTTCATTTGACTATAGCGTGGATAACTATAACACTTTATGTCAGGCTAATCTATATGCAATTTGGCGATACCCTTAAATTGGCAGCATTTAAATCTTTATAGGTCTATGACGAATTTTGTTTTGTTCATCAATATCTTCAGGTGTTAAAGGAAACACTAGTTCGGCATGGATTCACCTTTGAATCTGATACTGACACAGAAGTAATCCCAAAGCTTGCCAAATATGTTTTTGATAAAGCAAGTGAAGGTGAAGGTAGTTTTATTGTTTCCTAAAGCCTATCACATACTTCCAAGTATTTATTATCATATATGTTGTTGTTGTATTTTGGAACTTCCTGCTTTCAAATAAATACTAGACTATGTAATTTTTTGCTTGACCACTTGAGGATAGTTTTTGGGTCTTACTGTTGTAATTTTGTCATGGGTTTTTTGCTCATTTCGTACTGGATTTTTGGAAAATGATATAATGGCAATGCCTCAACACTTCTTCTACTTTGAATACTTGGTTGTGAAGTGTCACTAAAACATATTCCCATATTTTCAAAATTGTTTCACAGGTTCCCAGACTGTCACATTTAGTCAAGTTGTGGTTGAAGTCATAAGGCATCTTGAAGGAGCATATGCCCTCATATTTAAGAGTCGACACTATCCAAATGAGTTGATTGCATGTAAATGTGGAAGTCCGTTGCTTTTGGGTGTAAAGGTAAGTGGTAGATGATGAATGTTTGACTTTAATAGCATCTTTATCCTGTTGGGTAATAAATAATCTGTTCCCTCCTACACCAACTTACATTTTCTTGGTGATTCGTAGCCAATTGATATTTTAAATTGTTGAATTTGCTATCATAAAATTTTTTACTAAAGACATGGTAACTATCAAATTGTTTTTGTTTGCTGCATTTAGAGTCTTGCATTCTGTGCAGATATATTTATATGGTTGTCTCTGTTCATCTTTACCTTGACTTTGGTTTGTTTATGATTTTGATGTATAAGATTCCATTCTTGTGTTTCCAGGAACTTGATGAAGGTGTTGACAATGGATCTGCCTTTCAAGATGCTAAATCCCTATTAAGGAATGGTAATCCCAAGGAATTCTTTCTGTCCAGTGATGCCAATGCTATTGTTGAACACACAAAAAAGGTTTTGGTGATTGAGGACAGCGAATTACTTCATCTCAAGGTACTTTTATTCTCTTTATCTTTTAAAGTATTGCTTTTGGCTTTTGTTTAATAGCATATTCTTGTGACATATGCTTCTAAATTTTGCAACGTGAAAGTAACATGCAATAGTTTGTGTTGTTGATGTCATCCATTACAATTTAAATCTTTTTAACAAATATAGCTCCATTTCTTTTTCTATTTCTGCTTCAGGATACAATTTAAGTGGTTTGCGACTTATTTAAAAGTTTAATATTTTGAAGAACTGATTCTCTTGTTGGTTCTATTTACTTTTCAATTGAACTGATTATCACAGCAATGCTTTTGGAATAACATTCATAAATATTGCAGGATGGAAATGTATCAATTCTAAAGTTTGACAATGGAAAAGGAAGACTTGGGGATGGGCTTGCTAGACCTGCATCCGTGCAACGAGCATTATCGGTTCTTGAAATGGAAGTTCAACAAATCAATAAAGGACATTATGAGCACTATATGCAGAAAGAAATTCACGAACAACCAGAGTCTCTAACAACCACCATGAGGGGGAGGCTTATACGTGGAGGCTCCTGCAAAGCTAAATCAGTTCTTTTGGGTGGACTCAAGGATCACCTTAAAACAATTAGGAGAAGCCGGCGGATTGTTTTCATTGGTTGTGGTACTAGTTATAATGCTGCCCTAGCTGCAAGACCTATCCTTGAAGAACTTTCTGGTGAGTGTTGTTTCCTTCAAAGACAGTAAACCAGCATGGTCTAAATAGTCACTCTGTTTCTCATTGTTCTGGTTTACTTGACACTGCAAAACATAGGTGTCCCAGTCACTATGGAAATTGCTAGTGATCTGTTGGATAGGCAAGGACCTATATACAGAGAAGATACAGCGGTTTTTGTCAGTCAATCTGGTGAAACTGCAGATACATTACAAGCTTTGGAGTATGCCTTGGAAAATGGTGCGTTATGTGTTGGCATAACGAATACCGTTGGTAGTGCAATAGCCAGGAATACACATTGCGGTGTGCATATAAATGCTGGTGCAGAAATTGGGGTAGCAAGTACAAAGGTGAAATGTTTCGGTCACTTGCTCTTAGCCCTTACTATGTAGCATCATAATTGAGTAATGCTAACACCAATACTCAACAGGCTTACACGAGTCAAATAGTAGTTATGGCGATGTTAGCTCTAGCAATTGGAGATGACACAATATCTAATCAGTCAAGGAGAGAAGCAATTATAGATGGGCTGTTTGATTTGCCAAGTAAGTGCCTGTACCTCTGCTTGATCAGTTTTCCGTACATTGTTGACATTTATGTAAAACTTGATGAAGTAGTTTTTCATGCATTTCCTTTTGGTTTTCTAGGTAAAGTGAGAGATGTACTGAAGCTTGACCAAGAAATGAAGGATCTTGCAAAACTTTTGATTGCTGAGCAGTCGCTTCTTGTGTTTGGGAGGGGATATAACTATGCAACAGCATTGGAGGGTGCACTCAAAGTGAAGGAAGTAGCATTGATGCACAGTGAGGGAATGCTCGCCGGTGAAATGAAGCATGGGCCTTTGGCATTAGTTGATGAACATCTTCCTATAATTGTGATTGCTACTCGTGACGCCTGCTTCAGGTTAGTTATTTGCCCTAACAATGGTATAATACGCTTCGTGAGAGGTAGGGCTTACCTCTTCTTGTTGCTGACAGCAAGCAGCAGTCAGTCATTCAGCAACTTCATGCTCGTAAAGGCCGCTTAATAGTGATGTGTACAAAAGGAGATGCTGCAGCTGTATGCCCCGGTGGATCCTGTAGAATAATTGAAGTGCCTCAGGTTGAGGACTGCCTTCAGCCTGTAGTTAACATTATTCCATTACAGGTATTCTTTTTGCTCAAGTTTATGTGGAATCACGTATATTATTGGTTTAAGTGCGAATATAACCGTAAACACAAGTCGAAACCATTCACCAAATGATTACCAGTAAACAAATGCATATTTCATCAATTTTCTCAGGTGTGTTTGACTCCAAGAATTAATAAACATTAATATACACAAAACATATCATTGTGGTTTTGCAGTTGCTGGCATATCATCTGACAGTTCTAAGGGGTTACAATGTAGACCAACCTCGCAATCTTGCAAAGAGTGTAACAACACAGTAGAGAAAAGCATGAGAGTCCTCCTAGTGGCCCCCCCTCCTTTAGCTCCTTCCGTTATTAGTTTGTTCAGGGATTACCTTGATGATGATGATATAGTAACAGTAGTGTTAAGTTCTTTATTTTTATAATTTCTTTTATTTTTTCTTTCTTTTTGGGTTGTGGCTATCTATGGCTTTGTGTTATCTCATATCTGCGATGTAAATAAAGAAGCTGGAGACGTTTTGATGATTTCAATTCTATTTGATTTCCTCAACATGTGTTCATTTTAAAGTTGCGAATTTTGTACAGAAGCCCGTACCGTTTTTGGTACAGAAATAGCACAGTACCGCCACCCGTCAATGAGTAACATCCCTCCTAAAATAGCCTCCCTGTCTATAATGTTGCATCTTTACAGGTTATGTAATTGTAAGGGCTCCAGTATCAATTTCATCTGCACAGGCCCTGGATGATCATCAATCGTCTAAAAACTGACTGGTCTCCAATATCGTACATCTCATATGTAGTCAGGCCCTGGAAAATTTTTACAAGACATGAATGATGAATACCATGACATTACCCTTTTTTTTTTCTTTATTTGTGTGTGCGTCAAATGTACTAACAGCTTCTGGTTGGATTGGTAAAAGTTGTTCCACTTGTACACTTGTTTTTCCAACCGATTGAAGTCCAACAAGAGATAGTTAATGTCAAATGATTTCTTAAAAGACGACATAGTGGACAGACCAATCACCAATTCCATTCTCTTGAAATGGTCAATATATTCCGGTTTTGGTGCTTACCCACCACTTTTTATGTTATAATGAGTTCTTAAGGAGTGATCCAGGTGGTTTCATGTAAGAGAAAAGGAGAGCAAAGTAAGAGGTTTTATGAGGTTGGTGCAAAGCTGTGGAGAATCAGAAAAAGCGAGACACAGGATCTTACCCTATTTGACATTGCTTGGAAGGACAGATCATGGTGGACAGTACACTAACAAGTCCACGTATATACGTTCTCTGTAATCTTACTTTAGAAACCAATATTCCCCTTTTTGTTTGACTGCAATATTCTACTGCAGAAATGTTTCAAATGACTGTATAATCTACATGGAACAGCCAGTGAAAGGTGGGTTCAAGTTTAGTGCTATTCTAGCTAGCAAGCATTTCAGGATTCAGATTGCTTTATAGTTATATGAATAATAACAAAAAAACAAACAAGAAAACTGCAGTATCTTATACACGAATCATCTGCAATAATGAAAAGTTAAAACTAAGTGAAGTAGTTCCAAGACATGAAGAAAGTTGACTTCACTCGCATAACAGTAGAGAGTTCAGTCAAATGTTAAGCCATCTTTCTTAAAACAATATCAACAATTGATAGAAAACTAGTTATTTCTGTTTCTGATGAAGCCCAGAGCTTAGAAAATTATGGAAATGGAAGATATATATACTATATATAATGTTGGTTCATCAGTAAGTGTCTCTGTCATAAACCAAAACCTTAAAGCATCTGATAGGGTTATTGCTAGTGTTTTAGGAAGTGGGGTTTGTAATTTTATATATATTTCCTGACAAATCAATGCATGTAGTCCTCTAAAGTTATGGAGAATATAGGAAACAAGTCTTTGAAATGCTCAAAAGCAACCGACTCAACCCACCAACAAGCCCTTGTTGTTAGACTCTGGTTCATGGTCTATACTTACTCATTACACTACACCGTCCATTTACAATCAGGAGTTTAATCTTGCCTCCTTGAAGAGGACAAGCATGAAGATCTAGGGCTTAGATTTTCCAATAAAGGGTTTTGTGACGTTATATCAGAATTAGAGTTATTGTTAAATCAATCTGAACTTGGGAGGGTTACAAATTTCCAGAGTCCTATATAAGCCACTCAACTTGTTACTTTGTAACCTTCAAATTCTGTCTTCCAATTAATGTTGGTAGTACTTGTTCATCACATACTGGTAACTTTCCTTATGCTTAGTGACAGACATAAACATCTTAGAAAATGTCAAATGCTTCAAGAACAGTTTCATCTCTTTACCAACAACTTGGATGTCTCTTTTCGGGAAGACAGCGTCCTTGTATTTTTACCTTTAACATGTTACGATGTAACTTTGGACACCAAACGTTGTCATCTAGCTCTCGTCATGCCATTCTTGTCTTTCTTGTTCCTGTACTTCTCAACTTCATCGAGATTAAGTACCAAGGGAAGTTCATCACTCCTTTTGAGACTCACCCTTTAACGACCATGGCTTCTATCGTTAGTTTACTCGTTTATTGCTTGGCGTTTCTTGCTGAGCAGACATTGTCATCGACTTATGCTTCCATTAGTCGCTGCTTCATGACATTTTCTAGTTCCCTTTCGTTGGTATCGTTGGCTCTGATACTGTTTCCTGAATCGATGCGTTATGCTCTATACGTATCCTACCTTTTGGTTTCCATGGTGGAACTATACGATATGGTTCAGAAGCTGTGTTCTTGGGTTCAGAAAACAGTCATCGCCAAGTTTGTCAGTCAGTTTCGCTCAAACCAACAGTTGCACCATGGAAGGAGGCTTCCACTTTTGCCACGAACCTCCATGGATGTTCGCTATCTGCAGCTTCAGCTCTAAATGCTAGAGAAGATGTAAGAGTTAGGGCTAGAAATTATCAGAAGAAACCAAATTGTTGGTTCTTTGGCTACTGAAAGTTCAGAATAAAAGCAAACTCCATTATTATATATATGTTGGAGGTCCAATATAATTCTAATAACAACTTAAAAATATAATTAGATCATTCTGAATTTAAATTATTATATTATTTGTTTTATATAAATGTGAGTTTTGCTATTAATTAATTATTCAATATTAATATGTAGTAAAAGGGTTGAAAAGAAATTCCTATGTGAGAACCCTAATATTGACTTGAGAACCCTAATATGCATTCACTTGGCGATATCTAATTAGTTAAAATCTTGATGCATGACTCCAAAATTCTACCTTACCATATTTATATATATACATGAAACATTTGCATAAGGTTTTCTACTTTAATTTTATCTTTTTCTTAATTAGATCCTATGGAAGTAAATTTACATTAACCACTCATGAGCTTCACTTGGTAATCTAATTAATGAAATTCATATATATACACATATATAACATTATAAAATATCATAGCCTATACACAAAATCATAGATTCATACATGATAAACAGAATAGCATGACCAATTCCAATTTCAAAGAAATAGTGACTTTGGTTTCTAGGTTCCTAGAAACAACTCCTTTAATTAGTTTTCAACTTTTTCATTAACTAATTAACCCTTTTTAGTTGATTATTTCTCGGGTTAATTACATCGAATTTACCTTTAATTTAATCCATCTTCATTGAAGTCTTTATTGTTTAGTTATTATATAACTCCTTCTACTATATGATGTTCGGTTTTTGTTTATTCATAATTAAAAAATGACATCATATATATTAAAACTTAAAAGTGTTAATATCATGTGATTTCGGATAAAAATATATAAAATTATATAACAATTAAACAATGTAATAATTAAGAATTAAAATAAAAACTAGTTAAAACGCACGAGGATTCATTGTGTTTAACCCTTGTTTCTAATATCGTCTTTACTTAACCGATTAGTTTTAATCTTGACTTTAATTGGTCAAGATGGAAATGTGGTTCTATGCCGCAACCTTTGACAGGAAACAAATCAAACTATTTGGAAGTAACATGAATATAAACATAAACAAAAGCAAAGGAAGCAAGAAACTTTTGTTGTTGGTATAAAAGATGTGGACAATGATAGATTAAATGTAGACACAAAGTAATATGTATACATAAAATCTACACAGCACATGAGAATTATTACATTTTCCACCGTTTTCTTGGAAAAAACAAAGACTGGGAATGAGAAAATTGGACAATGATAATATGGAGAAGAGACTTTTACTTGACCGACTAATAAGTATAAAATATTAATTAATGTACGGATATGAAAATAGAAAATTATTGTTAGCAGTTAAATTTGAATTCTTGGCCTAAATGATAGTGTTATAGATCAATTACTTGAAGCACAAGATGAGAAAAAAAGCATTGACTTGGTATGGAATTTCATGTATGATAGTTATATATAGGAGTACATCACCTGGAAATTTCTTAGCCAAGAAAGAGCTACTCCATTTTTACATAGTGTCAAACTTGGATTTGATGATAGTGGTACATAGTTTCTAAGTTTGTAGCAGCAATTTATATTATATGGAAAATATGGAATCAAGCTTCACTGTTATGGAGAGGAAAAAAAAAAAGATGTGAACTTGACCTATATCTTTCACATCATCTCTTATCTTTCTTGCTTATAGTTTCTGAGTTTCTGAAATGCATTCAAAGACTTTGTTCCATTTTTTTTGTTGAAAAAAATAAGTAAAACTGCAAATGGATGAAGACGAACCTATCGGAGATTGGGGACATACGTTTTCTGATAGACAGCTTCCGATCAATATTGTCTCCTTTAACATCCTGAGAAGCAACTTTCAACAGAAAACCTTGACAACTAAACCTAGTCAGTAAACTTGTGAATCTGATAAAGGTGAAATAATACCAGGGGAAGTGCCTATCACCTTTCGAAACCCACCATGTAACCATCATCATATGTGAATATTCATCCCTTCTAACGGCTTGAAGAAACCGGTTCAGAGTATATAACATTCAACAAACTGTGTTTTGTTGGTTTTGTTCGGACAGGAAACCTTGATCCTAAAACACAGTTTGATGAATGTTATAGGAAGGTGTATGTATATATGTTCTTGTGAGGATGGGGAATATGTACGATGAAGAAAGAAAATGGTTGATCAGCAGCTGGTGCATTCTATTACATAAACCTTTGAAGTCGATATCTCTTAACTGTAGGTTAAGAGAAGATGGATTGAAAATCATGTAATTTGCAATACCAAAAGAAGAGGACGATCGATGAATATATATCAAGTTTAAAGACCGACACCTACCTAGCCATACAAGTTAGTTTTTGTACTGACATTAATCAAACACGATGAAGAGTTTCATTTGTGTATATATATTGGAAAAATTTTTGGCAATGTGTTTATATATATACATGAAAATTTTTATGGCAATGTGTATAAATATTAAATTTTGTGGCCATTTGTGTATTTTTGGGGATCATGTTTCTACATATTACATAAAGTTATATTGGC
>JANQAP020000330.1:149242-177887 GCA_026874005.2 Erythroxylum coriaceum
CCTAACCCTAACACGTGTTTTCGTTAGCAAAGTGGTATCAGAGCTTATAGGTTATACATGAGGTCCTTGTTTCGAATCGGCCCAACAACCCGGAGCTTTTGCTTGGACTTAGTGGATCTGGGATAGTATGGGCTGCCTCAGCAACCGGCCTGCGGTGTAGTAATGATCTTGCTCCCGTAGAAGCGTGGTGGATTTATAAGATTTGATAACGCCCTAACCCTAACACGTGTTTTCGTTAGCAAAGTTTGTTATATATATAAACAATATATGTCCATTTGTTTATATGTATATAAGAAAACATTTTGCTGGCCATATGTCCATATATATAGAAAAAAAGTTTTGTAGCTACATGTGAATATGTATAAATAGGAAAAAAAGTTCATTAGCCATGTGTTTGTATAAATTGGAAAAATATTTGGCAATGTGTATATATATAAGAAAAAATTTGGGAGCCATGTATGTGTGTATATTGAAAAAATATTTTGCAATGTGTATATGTATATAAGTAAAAATTTGGTGGCCTTGTGTATACATTGGAAAAAAGTTGGGGGATCATGTGTGTGTATATATATATATGTATATATAAAGTTTAGAGGTCCATATTTGTATATATAGGAAAAAAATTTGTAGTCATTTATGTATATATTGGAAAAAAATTTGGCAATTTTATGTGTATATATGTAGGAGAAAAGTTTGGTGTCACATTTACATATATAAGTTTGGTTCCATGTTTCTATATATATATAAATAGGTAAAAATTTAGGTTGCCACCTTTGTTTATATATATATGTAAGAAAAATTTTTGGTTGGCATGTGTATATATATATATATGAAAATTTTTGGTAGCTATGTGTGCATATATATTGAAAAAAATTCAATGACCATGTATGTAATTTGAAAAATATTTGGTGGATGTGTGTGTAAGTGTATAAATATATAAGAAAAAAGTTTGGTAGCCATCTCTTTATATATACATATATAAGAATAAATTAGTGGCTATATAGGTTTATATTTTGGAAAGAAGTTTTATGGTCATATATATATATTGGAAAAAGGATTTATAGTTGTGTATGTGTATAAATAGAAAGTATTTTTGTGCCCATATGTGTGTATATATATAGGAAAATTTTTGGGCGGCTGCATGTGCATATATATATATATATATATGAAAAAGTTTAATGATCACGTGTGTGTGTGTGTGTGTGTATTACAAAAAAAGTTTGGTGATCATCTTTGTGTCTGTGTATATACATTAGAACAAAATTTGTTGCTCATATGTGTATATATATTGGAAAATTTTTTGATGAATTACAAGAAAAATAGGTTTTAACAATGGAAATTATCGACGGAAAATAAAGATTTTCTATCGGGAAACAAATTTGCTGACAGAAATTACTGATAGAAAGAGTCGTCAGAGAAACGATCATCGGTAAATTTAGGGACGGATATAATGAATTCGTCGCAATTTTAGCGACGGAAATTTGTATATCCATTAGTAAATTTAGAGACAAAATTTTATATTTCTATTGGTAAATTTAGATAAATTTACCGATGAATTTAGAATATTTTGTCATTAAGTTGCCGACAGAATCACAATATCCTGTCGGTAAATTTACCAATGGTAAGTTGTAGATTTGTCGTTAAAATTACCGACAAACATACAATATTTCGTCGTTAAATTTACTGACGGAAAATATTATCCGTCGTTAAACTTTTACCGAAAAAAACTTAGCGACGGGAACTTAGCGATGGAGTGATATATTTCATCGGTAACTTACTGATGGAATGATATCATTCTGTTGTCGATAAATTATCGACAAAATATAACACTCTATCGCTAATTAGTCGACGGAATATTGTATTTCCGTCAAAAATTTAATTATGATAAATTTCAACCACCATTTCTCACTTCCTATCCGAGTTTTCTGTTGATAATCTTATGATTTTTTGGTACATTTAATTTATGTAAATAATATAATATTGATTGATAAATGTAAAGTAAATATTATCCTGAATGGTATAATAAAAATTTATAATGTACACAAATAAGTATCTTGAAAATAACTGTAAATTAAGAATTTATACAAAAACTTAAGAGGCTATAAATGCATTCACTTATCCAGAAGCTATACAGGTGGTAAAGGCGGATGCTCTGACATCTGTGACGAGGTCTTGTCCCTATCCTTCAACTCATCCACTTCATTATAGAGCTGGGTTATGCACACCATCAGCCTCTCTACTATGCTCTCAAGTTGAAGGATACTCTTATTTGATGTGGACCACCTACTAGATCCAACTGTAGTAGATGTGGAGGATTGCGAATAACATGTGTTTGCAAATGAACCTAAGCCAAAAATCCTTCCACGGTAGTTCCTACCACCCACTGCATCAAGATATGTTTAACTCTCATCAACACTTTCAAAATTCTGAGACTGTCGTTCAATGTTTTCTTGTATTTAGTCCTATCATTATAATTGTTTATGTTAATAAGTGATACTTTTTAAGAAGTAACATTAAAGTATAGATTTTACATACATGAAGTTGTCTGCATCATGTATTGACGAAGGTCACACCATCATGCTTTTTGATGTGTGTAACAAGAGCTAGCATGGTGTAGGCTGCTTACCTATAGACTTTTCCTGCATCAGAATAAATTGTTATAAGTGAACTACAATTTACAAAATTTTCGGCAGAATTTTCTCTATTTTAATGTTATTTATCTCTTGTTAGACAAAAAAATTTAACTCAACCACACAACCATTAATGACACTAGACATTTATCAATGTGTTAAAAACCAGATCGGATATCGAACCGATCGAAGGGAAGGTTTAAGGTTTAAAGGTTCAATCGGTAGTGAATCGCTATAAAACCGGTATATAATAAATAAGAAGTAAAACTTATAAGAATAAGTAAAAATAAAATATTTTATTGAAATAAAAAATACACCAATGTTTATTATTATATAATGAATTAATAATAAATAAATATAAATCTAATATAAAACTTAAAATAACAATAAAAATCAAAATTGTATTTCTGAAGGAGGTTGCGTCTCATTATCGTCAAAAGCTCCAAATTCTCCAATTTAAAGATTCGTAAACTACGCTTTTATCCAAAGTATTTGCATCAACTTCTTCTACTGTATTAAAATAAATTACAAATTAGTAATGTATGAAATTATTCTTAATTGTAAACTTGTAAAGCTGACAAAAAGAAAGATGATTTTACTGCGATTAAATATGAGAAGAGAGAAGAGAAGATGGTGGAGGCGACGAGAATGACTGAGGTGATGAGAGTTCTTGTCTGAATTTGAGGTTTTACAGTATTTTGATTAACCGGTTCGTTGAAAAACTGACCAGTTCTCTGATAAACCGGTCGGTTTATCAACATAGGGTTATTAATTGGAACCGAATCGAACAACTGGTCGGTTCAGACTATTTTCGGTCGGACTGGCCGGTCCGGTATGGTTTTTAAAACCTTGACATTTATAACATTATTATTCTCCATAATGCACATATATTTTTATTTTAAATTTCATACACCAAATTACAATGAAATCAAATTTCATATATCAAAATACAAAAATCAGATTATAAGTGTAAAGTTTTGATACTTACAAGTTGGAGTGCACGCTCATGATGAGTCAAAAATCCTCTAATGTGTACGGGTAGACTGTCTCCTGTCTGGTCCTCTACGTCTATTGGTAGAATTGCGCTCTGAAATGGATATTACCATGGGTGATGCCCAATACTGTTGTCAACGACTTCCTATGTCTTCAAATATATATAGTGGTTATACACCATTCTTGTATATCGAAGCAAGAAAATCTTTATAACGTATACGAGTTCGCCTTTACCATACATTATAAAATACAACATCAAATTTTGATCCTAAAAAAAATCTTTCTGAAAAAAAAGAAAAACATACTATAAGTACTTATAAACGACAATATTTATCTAATCAATGTAGAAAATTAGATAAAATGAAAAAGATTAAAGAATATATTTGTGTACCTCAAACTC
The DNA here is from genome assembly GCA_026874005.2 of Erythroxylum coriaceum. NCBI lineage: Eukaryota > Viridiplantae > Streptophyta > Magnoliopsida > Malpighiales > Erythroxylaceae > Erythroxylum > Erythroxylum coriaceum. The sequence continues at coordinate 153,266 of JANQAP020000330.1, forward strand.
CTGATAATAAAAAGCCTTTGTCGGCTGGGAGATATTCTTTCATATATAACCCTCAAGATCTATCCTCTCCTTGAACTTAGATAAGATATTTCTTAAGCATGTTCTAGACGGAACCAACCTAATATATAAATTATTTTAGACCATTTTTAAATTAAAACCTATAACTTTAGTATAAACCTATGGTGTTATCATATATTACAAAACTTTTAGAATTTTGTTTACAAATTGTTAACAATTTTGATGTAAGTTCTTCCATCAACTCCCTTAGCTCTAGGCTGGAGGTCACCTCTTTCATCCACAATGTTTACTCCTGATATCTCTGTCAGGATAGGGGTGGTGGATGGTGTAGGGTTGGTGGATGGTGTAGGGCTAGTGGATGGTGTAGTAGGGCTGTTGGATGGTATAGTAGGAGATATAGAAGGTGATGCCTCATCTGGATGTGTAGTAGCTAGACGTACAACAGGTGATTCTGTAGCATCTGCAAAATGTGATGTTTCACCTGGAAATGCACTGGCTTCTCCAAATCATTGTAACCTGAGCCTAGGCCACATCATATCCTGTTTTTGCTTTGGTAGCATATTTTTAACCTGAAATTTACATTTTATTGAATTTTTCCAGTAATAGAACAATATAAATTCAATATATAACAATATATTATTGATGTAATAATAGATTTATTCATATAATATTCTATTACAAACACAAATTAATCGCTATCAGCATTTAATTGTAAATCAAAATCATCATCATCTTCTTTTTTCAAAGAATTAGAATCAAACTCAAGTTTATCTTCAGATCTCTTGGCCTCCTAATCCTCTCCAGATGAAATTTCAACACATTCATTCTTTAGACCGTTTAAAGGTTCATTCTCATCATATGTTATACATGCATTTATTTCATAAACTTCTTCCTAAAACGCTTCACTTTCAGTTCTCTTATTTTCTCCTTTTCTATGTAATTCAAAAGTACCTCTAGGTTTTACTTTGTATACGGCCAACTAATATGACTTATCTCGTCGTAAGCTGGGAAAAGGGACATATACTCTTGGATCGCTTGCATCGCCAATACGAAATGTTCAAATAGTCTAAATCTTCTTCGCTAGTTGATTTTAACTAGATTGTATCAGCTGTGCACTTTTGTTCCAATATTAGGAGTTGAATCAAATCATTCATACTTAAATATCACACTTCATTTTATTGGCAATGCAGGTTACTCAATTTCTAGTATCTCAATAATTTTACCATAATAATCCATCAATTCTTCCTGTATCCAAACCTTACTATTTACTGTTGTCATGCTATGACCATGATATTCTGTATGAAATTTGTATCTATTAACAAATTACACCAGATACGATTTAACAGTTCGCAAACGTCCTTTCACAAGATCACATATGAACTTATTCTCTATTGAATTTTCTGAGACCTACACAAAAATAATTTATCATATTAAATAGTATAATGCCATCTAATCACTTTGATATGATAATTCAACCATTTAAATTATTACAAGTGAAAACTTACATATTTCTCAAACCAACAAGGAAAGTGTCTTTTAACTTCTTTATTGATATCATCCTGTGTTGTTTCGGGTATTAGCTCACGTTACCATTCTTCATATGAATCGAGAAAGGGACTTCTCGATGTGACTCCTAAGCTCGTGAAATTTTTCACCAATAAGCCTCATGGGAACTACATCACGAGTTTCTAGCCTATATATCATCCTAGGAGTTTGTTATGCCTCAAATCATCCATAATTATACAAACTCATTCGACATGCATTAAATACTTATGTAAGTTATACATCTAGCCATCAATCATTCTAACAATATTTCAAACGACAACATACAAAATCAGATAACTATGTTTGAATTAATCACCTACAAGTTGATTTCCAAAGTTTGATTTTAAACAAGCATTATGGTACGTGGAATTATTACACCGTATGAATCGACAAAATAAGTTCCTGTTATGACTCTTAGGCTCATAAAATCTTTCACCGATAAGCCTCATGGGAGCTGCATCACGAGTTTCCAACCTATATACCATCCTAAGGGTTTATTATGCCTCAAATCATCCAAAATTATACAAACTCATTCGACATGTAGTAAATACTTATGTATTTCATACATCTAGCCATCAATTACTCTAACAATATTCCAAACAACAACATACAAAACCAAGATAATTATGTTTGAATTAATCACCCACAAGTTGATTTCTAAAGTTTGATTTTAAACAAGCACTATAGTACTTGGCATAGTTATCCCATATGAATTGAGAAAGCAAGGTCTCGCCGTGACTCCTAAGCTTGTAGAATTTTTCACCGATAAGCCTTATGGTGCTGCATCATAGGTTTCTAACCTATTTACCATCCTAGGATTTATTATGCCTCAAATCATCCATAATTATACAAACTCGTTCGACATGCAGTAAATACTTATTTAATTCATACATCTAGCCATCAATCATTCTAACAATATTCAAAACAACAATATGAAAAACCGAGATAATCATGTTTGCATTAATAAGCTACAAGTTGATTTACAAAGTTTGATTATAAACAGGCACTATGATACATGACATTGTTACATCATATGAATCGAGAAAGTAAGTTCTCGCTGTGACTCCTAGGCTTGTGAAATTTTTTACCGATAAACTTAATGGGAGCTACATCACGGGTTTTTATCTTATATATCATCCTAGGGGTTTATTATGCAAAGAATTATCATGTCAATTACGTAAATTTCTTATGTAAATACTAAGTTTGAATTAATCCCCTACAAGTTCAAGTCTTTATGTTTCAATTTAAACAATGCCCAAACATAAATATTTGGACTATTAAATCCCAACCTAAAATCTCATCAATCATTGTTATAGGTAAAATTGCAAAGAACAACACAAAATTGATCACATTGTAGGCATTACTTAGTTAAATGAATGACCTCGATAGACGGACAATCACAAACTACAAAGAAGATAAATGAGGTTGGACAATTATCAACGCTCTTCAACACAGAACACGACTTACAAGAAATACAATAAACAAAGATATAAAAATAAAGGACCATACCATTGGAAAAGCTACTCTAATCACTAACCTAGGAGATGTAGATGAATGAATTACATGAAAAGGAGCTTACTTTAACAAGAAGAGGTGATTTTTAAAATCTCTAAGGAGGAGGAAAATTATATATAAGACCTATGTGAGTGAGGGTGATGAAGATGATATAAATATAATCACAAAGAAATTTAAGAAATTATTAAAGACTAAAAGAGAAAAGTAATTAAATCTAAACTTAGAAGACATGGTTCCTATGGTAAAAATATGCAAAATTTTCATGTAAGGACACACCAAAAGAGCATGTAATACTTATGCATTCATATAGGCTTCTTTGTCATCATTCACAACACTTCCTAAAGTTCTGAATGAAATCAAAATCTATCTTCATTACCCTTAAGACCTCATAACAAACGTGCTAAAGATGATTTCTTTTTGTTCTTATAGGAAAGAAAAGAAAGTATTGTTAAAGTGGAAAAACTAGAAACCATGAAAAGTTTCTCCTTTTTATAAAGACCTCTCGATTTTCAAGTTAAAATTTTCACTGATAACAATATAAGACACCTAGTGCAGATGGCCTTATAAAGCCAACTGGCTCCTCATTATGCCTTTTAGGAGTTGCAATCTTTTTAGTGATTTCATCGATTAACAAAGTTAAACTAGGACTTAATTTGATTCACAATTTCTAAATCTCATATGCCTCCTTGAGTAATTTATTGTTATGATGATTAAAGTTGCAATTTAAAACCTTTGAACTAAATGCTCCGTATGTTTTTGATTAGATCTTTGTTTCCTTTTTGCTTAGAGACTTAAGCCTTATAGAGCTTATGAATATAGTTTTAGAAGGTTCTATTACAATGATCCAATTATACTATGATATTCATATTTTTAGTACCTTATTTAGTATTATAAACTTTTGAGGGAGAGGTAAAGGGGAGTTCATGTTTTGTTTAAAATATTTAAAGGACTTTAGATTAGACTAGTCCCACTCTTAGAAATTTCAACCTTAAAGACTTTAAAGGGGAGTACATTATAGATCTTTGAAAAAGGATGTGTCATACATTGTTATTAGGATTAGACTTGATACATTTATCTAAAGGATTTAGGAACACTTAACTTCTAGAATGCTACACGAAGGGATGGTATAAGAGGGGTGTTATTAAATTAATATGATGATGAGCAACATTGGAAGAAGATTCACAAGGATAAAATAGGAAAATATGTGGTCTTAAAATGATATAAGAAATTCTTCAATTTTAGATAGAACTTAAATAGTGATTATAATATGCTTTCATGAACCAAAAAATTAAGAGTAATTATGATCCCATTTTAAAGCCCTAACATTCATTCTAAAGATTCCATTTCATTTTAGTTTAGTTTTAAGCCCTAAGAACTACCTATAGGCATTTCATTTTTCATTTCAAGTCTTATAGAACTACTTTGGGCATTAACCAAGTCTCACAAATATCCCTAAGAGACATTTCATCGAACAATTCATAGGTAAATTGAATTCATCTCTAACTAAAAATAAAACCACTGCATTTTTCCATTATTCACGAACATAAACACGTTCAAACAACAAATGAATGAACCACAGTTCAAAAAACACAGAATACCCACATTCCATCAAAACAAAACCGATGTTAATATAAGCATTAATTAACAACGAAATTTTTCGTAGACAAAATAAACCCAAGAGCAAAGCACCATGGATGACTAACCTCGACTTAACTGAAGACGATGGACGATGGACGATGGACGATGGACGATGGACGATGGACAATGATTTCTAGAGAGAAGATCGGTGGTGATAAAGAAACAAAGAAGAAGAAAAAATGACGTAGGGGAGGAAGGGGGTTTTTGGGTAGGTTTAAGCGAAACTAAAATGATGTCGTTTAGTCATCATTTTCATTTGAATAAAAAACAAAAAATATCGACAGAAATTGCTTCTGTCGGTAATTTACCGATGCTTATTTTTCCCATAAACTATTGTCTCCTATTTTTACAACGAACTTTACTATTTTGTTGTATATTTTGTCGACAAAATCTTGGGGATAATTTTCCTCCACCTTTACGAATAGATATTTTGTCTATCACAAAAAACCATTTTTTAGACAATTTTATCGATGGAAAATCAATTTCTGTCGGTAATTTACTACCATATTTTGTATGTCGGTAATTTTTCATCAGTAATTTGTAATTTTCTTGTAATGATGTCCATGTATGTATATATTTAGGAAAAATTTTTGGTGGCTATGTATGTGTATATATGGGGAAAAAGTTAGGTGATCATGTGTGCATATATCCATACAAAAAAAAGTTTGTTACTATGTGTTTATATATGTAAAGAAAAAGTTTGGTGGCCACATGTGTGTATATATGCAGGAAAAAGTTTGGTGGTCATGAGTGTATTTATATAGTTGAAAAAAGTTTGATAATCATCTGTATATATAAACAAGAAAAAGGTTTTGTTAACATATGTGTATATATATATTAAAAGTTTTTGGTGGTCATGCATGCAAATCTATGTTGGAAAAAAGTTTGGTGTCCATGTATATATATATTGGAAAAGAGTTTGGAGGATGTGTGTATATGTATTTGAAAAGATTTTGGTCGCTGTTTATGTGTATATTTATTGGAACAAATTCTATTGGCCATGTGTGAAAATTTATAGGAAAAAATTTGGTTTTCATATATGTATACAGACAGGAAAAACTTTCGATTGTAGGAAAAAAGTTTAATGACTATGTGTGTCTATATATATACTCCAGTTGCGTCTTTGGCCATTAGCCTCACTTGCAGCTCTCTCTCCTTCTCCAGTAATTCCTCCACCTGTGCAAACAGAATATTAATCTGAAAAAATGATATTTGCATATGCAGGACAATCTGCAAAACTTGAGGAGAAGAATGCAAGAATAAGATCAATGGCTTCAGCTCCTTTGAGTGCTCTTTTAACAAATTGTATGTAGTCTTACGAGTTATTTTAAAAGCTTGAACATCTCCTGTTCTAGAAAGATCACGTAGCGAAGCTTCCAGTTTTTGATGTATTGCCAAGCAATGGTTGATCATACTTTCAATCTGCTGAATTGTAGCTCTTACCTAAAATTTTAATGAGCATTAGTATTCAATATGTACATATTTGCCAAGTTTCAAGTGACTATAGAAGTAAAACTAAAATTGTATCAAGTACAATCCTCCAACTTACTTCATCCCACTGCAGCTTTGCTAAATAAGAAGGAGAAGACTTGGAGATTGAAAGGGTCACAATGCAAGCAACAAAGAGGAAGAAAAATCCAGAGACCAAAATGAATAAAGGGTTCTTCCAAACTAGCTCAAACTAACGGAACTTTGGGTGAATGACTCTAAACAGCATATGGTCATGTGTATATGTTTATGTAGGTGTAAGAAAATTTTTTTCATAAAGAGTTTGGTTGGCATGTGTTTATCTATATTAGAAAAAATTGTGACCTGTTTATATATAAGAATACAGTTTTTATGTAATGTATATATATAGAAAAAAAAAGTTTGGTGAAAAAGATCTTGACATCTAAGCTAGTCGGTAAACTTGTGATGAACATGAAACACAAAGGGAAGTGCCTATCACCTTTCGAAACCCTCCCTGTAACCATCATCATATGATTCATCCCTTGTAATGTCTTGAAGAAACTGGTTTAGAGTATATAATATTTAAGAAACTGTGTTTTGTTGTTGTTGCTTCAGACATATCAGTTGGTTTTGTTCGGACAGCAAACCTTGATCCGATAGGAAGGTGTATGTATATATGGTCTTGTGTGGGTGGACGAGGAATATGTATGATAAAGAAAGCAAATGGTTTATCAGTAGCTGGTGCATTCTAGTTACAAAGTACGTAAGTAGACAATATGAAGAACCGTAGATTAAGACAAGATGGATTGAAAATCATGTAATTTGGAATACCATACCAAAAGAAGAGGACGATCGATGAATACATATCAAATTCACAGACAGACACCTACGTAGGACACTAATCAAACAAGATGGAGTTTCATATTTATAACTATCTGTATCTGTAATCAACTTGGGATCTGCTTTAGATGAGATTAAAACATCATTTACCCTGTAACTAATCCTTTGCAGAAGCTGGCTTTCAATCAGAAAACTTGGATATTCCTGCACGTTTAATCATATACTTGTTGTATGAAAATGTATTGAATGATGAAGTTTGAAGATGATTAACTGGTGGCGTGGTCGTGCATTTGGGTTTGGAACGCGTAAAAAGGAGACTTGAAGTTTGTATCACCGGCGCCGTCGCACTATCTTCTCGAGTTTGATTTCTTAAGATTCTGGAATGGCGGCCGGAGGAGGGAGAAGTTTAGTCCCATCCAACATTTGGGTTATGATTCTATGGGCTTTTCGTTGTAGTCAAATTCAAAGTTGGGCTGATCAATCAGGATCTGTAGTTCAGATCCTTCCCTTGTAGAAGATGACCAGCCAATTAGTCCTTTTGATAAAAACACAGTTTAGCTTTTCAGTTTCTTTTTAGTGATTTGGATTTACTTTTTGTTTGTGATTGAACCTTCATGGCTTGACCTCCAAGGGGACTGTTTTTGGAAAGTTCAGTTAGGAAAACCTGTAGCTTTATGTAACGTGACGTGTGTGATTGTTGGTATCAATGTCTGGACTGAATAAAGATTCATTCTTTGAAGGCAAGACCAATTCTTTGTTCTTAGTCTGATTGGATATGAAACCGAGCAGAGAAAACAGAAAATTGTTTGAAAACCTTAGAAATGATTATATCTTTTAACAGCCCATAATTTTAGTCTAACGCTGTTAATCTATTCGCTTGCAAAGTCCTTGCCTGAGTTGGATAATGATCTAAACAGCTTCCAGAGGGCTCCGATACTTGCGGAAGAACAGGAAGTTGATGTTCTGTAGTAGATAGGAGTTCCCTTGATGTTCTGCGGTAGATAGGAGTTACCCTTTGGTTCCAAGAAGTAGGGATTATTTTAATGGAACTAAACCAATCCCCTAAAGAATCAGTTCCTTACCTTAATTAGGACAACTTCTGACACATTCATAATTACTGGAGTCTTGATGTGTGTGATTATTGATATCAATGTCTGAACTGAATAAATATTCAATCATTTAAGGTAAGACCAACCCTTTATTCTTAGTCTGATCAGACATGAAGACGGGCAGAGAAAACAGAAAATGGTTTGAAAACCTGAAAAAGATTGAATCTTTTAACAACCCATAATTCTAGTCTTGCGTCGTCCTCTATTCGCTTGCAAGTCCTTGTCTGAGTTGGATAATGATCTAACTGCTTCAAGAATGGCTCCAATACCTGCGGAAGAACAGGGAGTCGATGTTCTGTGGTGGTTATTAGTTGGACTTTTAGTTCCAAGAAGTCGGGATTTTTTAACGAAACTAACCCTAAAGAACCAGTTCGTTACTTAATTAGGACAACTTGTGACACATATAAAATCCCGTATTTAGGATCCTCCAACCTTAACACAATCGAAACGTTAAAGAACCCAAAACCTTTCTCTCCATCTCTCTCTGGTCACAAGATCTGACTGATTCGGTGATGGGTCCCTGGATTTATTTTTTCTCACTTTCCTTGAGCTTCCTTCTCTTTCTGGCCCAATCTGAGCCGTCCATCTACGACCACCTGCAACGCAACGGTCTCCCGATTGGCCTCCTCCCAAAGGGCGTGACCGACTACTCACTAGACCCTTCAACAGGCGAATTCCACATTAACCTAACTCAGCCCTGCAACGCCAAGTTCGAGAACTTGCTCCATTACGACTTCAACGTTTCTGGGCACTTATCGTTGGGCAAGATCGGAAATTTATCGGGTATGTCGCAACAGGAGCTGTTTATTTGGTTGCCCGTCAAGGGTATACGCGTCGATGTTCCTAGCTCTGGAGTTATTTACTTTGATGTTGGGGTTGCTGATAAGCAATTCTCTTCGTCTTTGTTTGAGAACCCTATTGAATGTAACGCTGCTGATCTTGGTGTTGAGCTCCTCAATTTACAAGGACTTGAAATGTTTAGGGTTTGTGTTCTTTTCCCTTTTCCCGCTCTGTTTCTCGGCTTGTTTCTCATAGCTTTGATTTGTTCTGGTAGATTTTGTGTTTCTGTGAGTAGATGGGAAATCGTCAATTTCACTGGGGGTTTGATCCTGTTTGGCTTGAATTACATAAAAATTGTTTGCAAGTTATTGTCTTTAATTGATTTGGTAATGCCTGTTTAGTTTTCGGGACTGATTCTTTGACCTAATCAGCTTTTTACAGTGTTGAAAAAGAATGTCCTTTTGTTTCAGTTTCCAGAGCATAATCAACTTCTGATTTCTTAATTCTTGCAAGGAAAATTGATTCCTTGCAGTTTCAGAAGATTTTGTGTGTGTTTGCTATGAATTTTTTTTGCAGTCACTGGCTTGGTATCTTATGTGTTTTGACCTGTTGAAATCCTGAGAATCATCAATGGCCCTTCTTGTGTTAGGATTATACATCAGTTGAGTTTAGCTTAGGCGATTCTGGTTTTTTCCACCTATCAATTCATAATCTTCTCACACCATCTTGTAGTTCGATAATGCTGAAGTTTGTTTTCTGAGTTTATGAACCTAGTTCTCTGTAGCTTTTATGCACTTATATTATGATCTTCTGAAGATCTTTTAGGAGGACTCTGCTGGGATAGATGATCCCTTGTCACTTGCTGTAACATAGCTTTTTTGTTTTTTGTTTTGTTTTGTCAGAAACAATCTGATAAGCTTGCATTTGAAGATCATCAAGGAGATGTCCTGAGGGCAGTTTCATAGAATGCAGATGCAGATATATTAAGAATGTCAGAGTCAATCAGCCTTTGTTGTATAATTTTACTTTTTGCTGGAATACGAGGTTGAAGAATTGAATCAGTAGATGTTATGCCTCTTCTTCGGAGTGCCTGATTTCTGTGTCTGCACTAAGAAGCTTACCATTACGGTACAAGAAACAGGAAGTAATAAACGTTGATATAGATTAAATGGGAAGGGAACTACTGGGTTCCCATAATGTTTGGTTTGGTCAACTCAAGCTTGCCATCAGTTTATATCGAATGTATGTTCGTTTCGAGTTCCTTTCAGATGGAGTGTCGGATTTTCGTGTTCTTGTAAATGGGAAGAACTGGTTTGGAGTTTGTATATTGCAGAAGCTAGTAAGTAATGTGTGTCTATTAATTATGATGAGTTGCACTACAAATGGAATGATGTCTTGAAGCATCTTGTTAAAGGTTGTCTTGACCCCTCACATTCTACTTTGTTTATAGTGGAGTGATATTAGATTACCTTTTGTGTGTCCTTTTAGCATAATGAACACATCCAATGTATAATGAATGGCGTGCAAGTGAACAATACATAAGCTCCTGTGCAACGGAGCTCGGGCTTCTGAAACGCCAAGCAAGGGACTGTTACAGGCCATAACTCATCTCTTTCCAAGCTGTAGGATTCCAGGGCACTAAGTGCTCAAGTTTAATTTGCACCGAACCTGTTTATAGCCTTCGGAACCTTAGCCGTTAAGTAAAGAGTCGAGGTCAGGATATCAAGGCCGTCCACAGTCGCCTGTCGTGCGCCGGAAACGATCTGACCAATCATGCAGGGCATTGATTGGCTTCAACATTAGGCCACCGCAGTTCGGCGAAGGCTTGGCAGGAATCCCTGTTTTTCTTAATTAAGTATCAAATTTAATTTAATTTTCGAATTTAGGCACTCTTAATGTGGATTAGTTATAGCTTAACTAACATAAACGTATAGCAAAGAGGCTTCTGACAACCGGTAATAGCAATTTAATTCAGAATTTAACGATCAATCGTCACAAATTTGAACTAGGTGAATATTTCAGGTATAAATAGAGCCGAAAATCATTAAGTTGGAAACTATCTGATCAATCTGGGCAAATTACGCAAATCTACTCGAACGATTTCACCGACTCCATCACAAGCAAGGGCTAAAATGTAAACATAGTAAGACCATACCTCTCAAAACATCAAACTCCTAAATCTATCAAGCAGATGCAGACCTACAATATTAGTGGATACTTTCAGTCATCTGAAATAAAAACAGAGTAACATGAAGGGCCAAGCTTCCCCTCCCCAAAGTTCATAGATATTAGCAGGGACTACGGTTTCTCAAACTCGACAGCTTAACAGCAACAACTCTAGTAACGATCATAGCGCCTGCAAAACATAGAAAACATTGGCATACTTGTCAAGATCAAACTATTCCGGTATCTCATAAAGTTGGCAAAAGGAATAAGGAAATGTGGCAAGGGAAATCTTACAAACATAATTCATGTATATAAGAAGTTATTGACCTCCAAAGAGCAGATTATTCAAGTCTCAAGATTATTTTTGATTGGGTATAAAACAGGAAAAACAAAACAAGAAGTGTTCTAAAACCTAATGACTTCTTTCAAATGGTAAAACAATGAAAACTCCAATACTTCAATTGAGATGATCTTCGTATAGAATTCACTGCAAATAGTTGAGTCGAATTATTTAAACACCAGAACAGTACAAATTAAAGTGCCATCAAGAATCACTATACTGCTATACATCAACATTATATGGAAGGTAAAACAGAATCATAACTATTACAAATAACATGCATAAGAACTTGTCAACAGAATGGATATATGGATGAGCTACCTGTGGCGATCATAATCCCTTGAACGTTCCCTGGACCGAGAGCGAGATCTGTTACGACTTCTGGAATCATAACTACGGGAGTGATCTGAATCTCTTATACGTTCTCTATCATATCCTCGATCTCGATCATAGTACCTGTCACGATCTCTGCTCCGATGGTCATAATCCCTTCCTCGATCACGGCTCCCTCCACGAGAGCGATCTCTACTGGATTCTCTTTCATGATCTCTACTTTGCTCTTTTGATCTGGAAGACACTAACTTAGTGACACACATTGAAAAAGACATAAAATGAAAGATTTAAGGCATGCATACACAAACAATAATACCTTCGATCATCATGACGGTCACCTTTTCGAAGCCTGTTTCTCTCTTCCTGACAAATTGTCATAAATAACTACTGAAAAATCATGCTTTAAATGGTACAAAGTAAAGTTCCAGTTGACTAATGCTAACAAAAAGGTCATAAAAATATTTTGGCATTCTTGTGTAGGCATCCTTAGAAAACCATAAACCAACAAATTGATAGGGGTCCATCTTGAAGAGCACAAAACTATGCCATTGAATTCTCGGCATTCAGTCACCATAAAAACAATTCCAAGACATCTTAGAATCACAGACTTGACCACCTACCTTTCCCTTACCATAAAATACAGCCATCAAGGTTGCTTATGAATACAGGAAGCCAAGAGCTCAGAAAAAAATATATCTCAGATGTAATAAAGCAGGACTAATCTATTATAAGTTCGCAATCTTCTCCTAAATTTGACTGACAATATTTTTCGATATCTCCAACCACAATTTTTCAACTTAGACATTGTTGACAGATGAAAATCCCAACAGCTAGATCACGCCAATGACAAACCATCATTATAATTTTCAAAATCAAACATGCTGTAATCCAGTTGCAATAAGAATCTCAGCAGACTCTTTTAAGACAACTTAATACACTATATGTACGAGTACATATAATTTTGACAAGATATCATACTGGACAAGATAACTTATTTAAGGCCATAATGCTTATGGTATGCTCTACAAAGACTTTTTAAGTTATTCAAAGATTATCAAAAGAATGAGTAAGTATGCTTCTACTCCAAGGTAAGAAAAACTCACAGCTCGAATACTAACTGAGAATCTTTATAGATGAATCATGAATGTGACATTATACCAGCACCTGAACCAACATATTGAGAATACCAACTTAAAGACATCTTGATAATATGACATAAAATAATTACATTTCTGTCATTAATGCCCACATATTTTCTTGAGTTTTAGACACTATTTGAGACTTTCGAACTTCTATCGTCCTTGGCATTAAAAAAACAAAGTGGAGTTTGCATGAATTTGGTATTCACTCTACCCTGAACACATTTCTATTCATTTTATGACTTTCCACAGAAAAAATTAAGCAAAGAAAAACAAGCATCACAACTATCACACCTGAAGTTCTGCCAGTTTCTCCCGAATTTGCATGTATCCTAAGTGAAGCTTCCCACCAAAATGATCTGCTAAACGCCGATCACTGAAAAGCAAATTATCAAAATTTTTACCAAATTCCAGCAAAAAGAATGCAAAAACAGGATAATGACCATAGCTATCTAACTATATTACAATCTACAGTATATAAAACAAAATAAAACGCACATTCTTTAGCTGCAAAAGTTATCCTCGTAAAACTGGGCCCAAAAGCCTGCTGGTAACAAGGTATAATAGTCGGGTCAAATGCAGAACCACTTGAAACCCTAATACCACTTGATTCCCACTGAAAATCTTGAAGAGGAATAAAACAATAGATGAAGAGATCAAAATTATACCTGTCGTATACACTCAAAAATGCTCCGCAGATGTCACAAACACGTAACTTTTGATCTGTCTGAAATACAAAAGATAGATAAAATTAGGAAGATATAATTATTAAAGACAGAAAATGTTGGGTACATAACTGAAAAGTTGGCATCCAAAACTTCCACTGACACCAAGTAACAAGACATTCGTGGTCTGAGATTCTGTGCATCCGTCTATTAGAAGTTAACAGATAAATATCTCATTTAAGTTATTAATTAAGTACTAAGGTAAGAATTCAGCCTAGAATTCTATGGAAAAATGTTTATTCTCCACTCCGCAGGCACAAAATGCCACAAGTTGTTACAAGATAGTGCATGCCCTTGGTAGGTTATAATCTAATCTTAGTTTTGGTTTCAATGAATCCATCCCTCTAACCAAGGAAAGACAAAACCATCATGACTCGTAGGAGAACACTCACAATGCGCACATCAGCAGCAGTATACTTGGAGGAATCAGCGGGAGGCTCTTGTCTGGCAGGTAGCTAGAAAGAACAGGTGGACAGTCAGATATGATAAGAAAAATAAGCCAAAGTCATATCAAGAAAAGGAAGGACGAAAAGGAAACTGTGTAATATAAAAAACAAAGCACAACTGCTAAACCAACCAGAACCAAGATATTCAAACCTTCTTAAGTGCTTCAGCTTCTTCTAATGCTTTTTGAGCCTCATCTACCATTCCTTGCTCACCTAAACAATGAAAGTAATAATGAGAGCAACACAAAGGGGCACAAAGTGTGTCACAAAATTGTAAGTAGGTGGTGCATACAAAAGAATGAGACTAAGAACAGTCTACTGCCTACTCTATTGTTAGCACATGGAGCACTGTGCAATGATGCACAAAACATGTCCATGATCGATCATGTTATCAGATAAAAAAATTTAATTCACAGAAGTTCATCAGAAAAATTCACAGCATCCTACCAAATAGGAACATAGGAAAGGAAATGTGAAAATATGATACTTTTGTGTTGCGAGGACAATAAAGAAATCAATGGACAAGGAATAGCAACAGGAAATTATAACTCATAAATTTACAGATTTTATGATCCGAGATTGAAAATAAGGAAGATGTAGAGTTGAATACCATAGGCTAACTATGCAAGTAAAATGTTTGCATGCGAACTTCTTACCCAGTTCCTCTGCTTTCTTCAGCTTCTCATTTATCATTTCCTGGGTACGTGCATCAAGAGCAGGCACAGGTGCTACTCCTGGTGCGGTTGGCAGGGGTTGAGGTAAGGATGCTCTATCTTTGTTGAAGGCCTCCAAAAGAAGTGCAGACTGCCACAATTGTCACAAGCTTGGTTAAGCATATGTTACACAGCCTTAAAAACCATACTCTATGTCAAGGATAAGGAAATTTCGAACAAAATCAGCACTTGCATGTTATATAAATAGGTATTCCATACCTGCTTTTCTGCTCTCTCAGTTCTAAGCTTTTCAACTTCTTCAAGAGCTTGGATCTTAAAATCAGTCTTACCCTCGAGATCTGCCATAGACATATTATAAACAATATAAACCAATGCAGGCATTTATTTCCAACTTGAACACAAAGTGTAAAATAAGAAACAAAAGCAAAGTAAAGAGACTCCAACCAAGCACATCTGCATTTATCTGTATATCTTCAAAAAAGGAAGCAGAAAGGATGACAACATAAAAGTGGAAAAAAGAAAAAAGTATTAACATCATCTAATATTGAACCTGAATAATCTGCAAAGACAACAAGGTTTGTACAAGTACAAATTCCCATGTAAAACAGAGCAAACAAGTGCTAGTCAGTTGGAAACTTACCGTGTTTATCAACATCTTTCAACTTTTGTTTGATCAGTTTTGAAAGTTCAATCACCTCAGGAGTCTACAATTACAAGCCCAAGTAAGAAATGGGTATCCAGGAATAAGCAGCAGGAAGAAGTAGAAAAGAAATTGAGACAAGTAATGACCTGAGTGACCTCAGAGACAGAAATGGCAATGGCAGCCTTAGCATCCTCCTCATTCTCAAGACGCTTAAGAGCTCTAGCGATCTTCTTATCACACTCAACAATAAGCCTATCAATAACATCCTCCAACTCTCTATCATAGTTATCAGTACCCTTTGCCCTTGCTTCTTCGTATCTAAGATACAATTAGATTAAAACAAAACTCGAAGAGAGCTAATCAGTTCGAAAAAGAACAAAAAGCTTGCGAAAAGCATACTCTTTTCTGAGGTGCAAGGAATGAACTTTAGGGCAAGGTCCCATATCCATTTTCTGCAAAAAAGAAGAAGTGACTATCACACTGAATGGAATCGATAAGAAAAGAAATGAGGGTTAGGCGTCGTACTGTTAATTGGAAGAGGTCGTGAGGGCAAAGGCCGACCAAGTACATGCGACACACGTCGCGATCGTAATACTTCCGATTGACCTCGCGGACGTCGCCGTTCCGATTCGCTCCCATCAGAACATCCAGTTGTTTCCGCATAGCATCCATCTTTCTCTTTCTCTCTCAAGAACCCACACACTCCTATACGCCTGTATCTGTATCACTTCGATTGTAGGGTTTGTCTGTTTGAGTGATGAGACGAGAGACGAGAGAGACATCCGAGTCGACTGCATTTGTATGCGTGTTACATACATACCCTCGTATCTTCACTTGGATAAGCCCAGTTGTTTCCTTGAGCCCAACTGTTTCCCTGAGCCCAATCTCAACACAGCCAATATAAAAGTCAGAGACGACGACGGTACCGTCTGGTGGTGTATTGGTGATATCAATTCTTGCTCCATGTGATGGTGATGATGAAGACGGAGAGGTTATTGGTGTTTGTGTTTGTGTTTGTGTTGTTAAGTTCCTCATTTTTTGTGTACGGTTTCCATTCCGATGAACTTGTTGACGACGAGGAGTTTGGACTTGAGGGAGGCGTTAAACTCACTCACTCACAATACCAAGCTTCGTCTCCTCCGCCTCCGACTCCAAGGACTAAGTATTCGTCGGATCACTCGGACCCGGATTCAAAGATCCAATTTTCTCTAGACCATGCCTTTGGTGACTCTGATTTTGTTCCTGCCGGTACTTTCTCTGCTCGCCTCAAGACTTTGCATCATGGTGGCCAGGTTCTTATCTTTAGCTTCTTAAAAAGTTCCTTTCTTTTTTTATTAAAACCAACAAATCAAGGTTAAATTTTTTCGCTATTACGTCCATTGATTCTGGAACTGATACCTAACTGAACTCTGCTTCCTATAGACACTCACAAAGCTGCGATTTTCAAGAAGTGCTTTTACCGATCTAGACAAGCAGAATTTTGAAGTAAGTCGCTCCTTTCCATCCCTTTCCCGTAGTTTATACTGTTCTTTGTTTTACTTTGGGACTCTTCGTGTAACCATTCCTCTAAGATCTGGACTGTTTAACTTTTTGCAGAAGCTCCTGAATGATGATGACTTCTATAGAATAAGATTGCCATCCAATGTTTTGAGCGCTCCTGGGAAGGATTATGTTGTCTCGTCTGTCAAAGCTGTAAGCTTTTTCGTAAACATGCCCTTCTTGTGTTGATTTAATCACTGCTTGTGCTTATAAGGTAGGCAGATTAATGGATAATATGTACAAGTATATTCACAAGCCACCATTTTTAGCTTTTGTGCTTTTAGGGTTGAATAACTTCTGATCTAATATTCATTGTACCAATTTATTTTTGTCCTTCTTTCCCATGTCATTATGGTCTGAACTCTGAAGGCTTACTTTATGGAGACATCCAGCAACGGTTCTATAGATTTTAAATTTGAATACTAGTGCCAAGGAAATCAAGAGGGTTTCTGAGTTGGCTTATGTAATCAAAGCAATGCTACATCTATACATGCTTATGTATCACGTTTTCTTATATATAACTTCTCCTGATGTGTAACTTGTCCCATTTTAATTGACCATGAATCCATATGGCACTAACTTACTTTTCCTTCTACAACAGAGATGTCTTCCACGCGGGAATTTGGATGAGCTTTTTGTTATAAACATGGTAATATTCCACTTAAGTCACTAATGCTTTTCTGCTTTGTCTTTCAATTATGTCAGTTCTCTTGCAATTTTTAGGTCAGTTTAACAGTAAGTTATCTATGACTATTTTACCTTGAAGTTTAATTGTTAAGGTTATTCACAACATGTGCTGAGGCTTTTGTGTTTCTAGGGTTCAGTTTTGTGATTTCACCAACGTCAGGTGAAGAGTTCAACGTAATTAACCTCTTCATTTTAACATTTTTATGGTCACTGGGTTAGCATGTCAAGGAAATAAAATATTCAGATGGTATAGCATCTTTTCCATGATCTTTGTGGTCATTGCTGGCAGCGGTAGTGGTAGTGCCAGTGGTGAGGTTTTCCATTCGTCAGTTTAGAGGTCTTATTAAATCAACTTATTGGTTCCTACCTTGTACTGTGGTATTCCTTTAGGATATGACCCACCTTCAAATTAAGATCTCCAAAATTTTGAAATGGCTAGATGGAAACATGGGATTGCAATTGGTCCTTAATTGACATTTGGACACTTTTATAGCAATAGTCTTCTGGCTTTGTTTATTCTCCGATTGTCTTTGTGCTTTCATTTTCTTTTCAGGATGGTGCTAATGTATTGGCTGTCAACTATGGTGCTCCTGGGGCTTGCCCTTATCCTCGACAAATGAAAATTGTAAGCTAACCTTTTGTCTTGGTTTTTGATATTCTCATATGGTTTCATCTTACTTAGTACTTGAATCATGGGGTTTCTATCCATTTGTGATGACAGAAATTTCAAGTTTCTGATTACAGTAGGTCTTTATGAGGAACATATTAAGTTTATATCCCTTTCGTAGGGTAGCTCTCATATGTTTGTTTCTTTCTCTTGATTTAGCCTACCAAATGGTCATTTAACTCGCATGCAGTTCTAAAGACTGGGGAACAAGCAGCAAGGTAAGATAATGTATTTGTCACTTATGTTTTGCTCTACATGTTGCCAATTCTCTACCCACACTCTCTTCCTTGCTTTGGAATACTATACAATGTCATCTCTTAGGTGTGTTTATGGTCAAATGTTCCATTTCTGTATAACCATTTGTTCATGACTAGAGAATAGAGTTTTTGCTTCTGCTGAAAGGAGACTTTTAATGCCAAGAAACAATAGACCTTTAAATAAGGCCATAGTCAATGTCTTGCATCAATTAACGGCCTTTCCTTTTGCTTTTGCCATTTAACATATTTGTGCTATTCCCGAGATCTTTGTTCATAATGACTACCTATCTACTTGCAGAACTCCACTGTTTGCCGAGAGTAGCCTTGCTGCAGAAAATGGGGAAGTTGAAGGTGTACAACCACCAGAAAGATCATTCTGGGCTAAATATGTGAGTGTTCAACTAGTTAATTGTTCTCTACAAACTGCATGTATTTATGGATACATGCTACTTCTCAAACCTTACTTCAGAAAGTATTGGATATATATGCTGCAATTTCACTTTGAAAATATTATGAATATCTTAATCCTGAGGAATAACACCATTTACGTAAATGCACTGACGGACATACATGTATAAATCTGGCATCATGTGTGTCTATATATATATATTGACGGTCAATGGCTTTGTTGCAGTGGATGTACTTGATCCCCCTTGGACTCATAGTGATGAATGCTATAACTCAAGCAATGAATATGGCTGAGGAGCAAGTTGCTGGCCAATCAGGTTCCCAACCAGGGGCGGTAGGTCAGCGTGGGCCAAGTTCTGCTGTGCGAAGAAGATGATGATTATTCTTAATTATGTCCTTGCGTAGGTGTACCAAGAGAGAGTTGAGTTTTGTCATTAACAGCATAGGGATTGTGACACTCGACCCGAAATGTGGCTGGTATGTTGTAAAGTTCTATTGATGATTAAATTCATAGGAACGCATGGCATGTAGTGGACATATATTTGGCCAAACGTTTGTGGACAGGAATACCTGAAAGCTATTTCATTTGGCAGAACTATGTTAAATGCCTAATATGGTATGATGCTGTCTCAAACTGAAGTTCATATCAATTTTGTTATAGCATTCACGTCGCGTAAGTTTATTTAAAGCTTATAATGGTAAATCCTTTGAGAAGGGCAAGATTTGAAAGGCATTGGAATTTTCATATAGATGTGTTCATAAAGATTGAACCCGTAAGGATTTGTTTATGTTGTCTTCTGACCTATTAGAATTTGGTTATGTTGTTATATACTCATTAGGATTTGTTTCTGTTTTATTTTATTTTAATTTTCTTAATTAGGCAGGTTTTTTTGTCCAATAAGAAAAAGAAATAAATTAACTTTAGAAAAGTATTTTAATCACACTAGAATTAAGACTCTTATGTGCCACTTTAGGGGTATAAAAGGGAGGGTTAATATTGCCTTTAATAAAAACCTCTGCAGGAAATGTTTCTTAAAGAAACTACCTTTCTCTTATTGATTAAATCTTAAGTTTTATGCTTGGATTTGGTTTAGAGATTAACCTAAAATCTCTAATTAACTACTTTCGCCATGTCATGTGTTCAGTAATCCTTGATAACATAATTGAAACATAAACGCTGCTCAACTGCTGAGCACACGAGCACAGGTTGTTACATAAGCTACTAGTATGTTTGATAATAAGATCTAATTGTCTGATTCTCGCATTCCTTTGAATATAGATTCATGCTGAAACCCCTTTTAAAGTTCATCCTGCACGCCAAGTAAATGAAACAGTTTTGGTTAGCAGATGAATATAGTTACAGATGCTAAAGAGGAAATTTATAGAATGAGAGGTTGAGTCTCACATGATCGTCATCCAAGTAATCTCGGCGATTACGCTGCAAGATAAGACATTTTTTAGAATGTTTTTGCCTTTTCTGTGAAATGCCATTGCAGTAACTAGAGATTATATTGATTTTATATAAAGAAACCACCAAGATGTATAGTTCAATGGTATAGGAGGTCTAAGTTCTCTTTTTATCTATCAAAGGTCAAGTTTTGGCAGAACCTTTGTAGTTACTGATACGTGTATAATATAACAGCAAAGTATTAAGACATTGTGAGATGCAAACCTTATTGTATCTATCTCTATAACGATCTCGCCTGTGTCTGTCATAGCCTCTTTCTCTTCTTCTCCTTTCACCTTCCTCTCTAGCTCTTTGAGCTTCCTGCACATGTGAGGCAAAAGTTTTAACTTTGACAAAATCAGAAGCTGATAAAAAAAAAGTTGATAATACAGTGAATGAATCTAACAACCTCTTCTTCTCGAGCCCTTCTTATCTTTTCTGCTTCTTCAAACGCCTCCTTCTCAATCTGAACTTCCAATAAACGATTGCAAATTAGCTAATATATCTTTGCCTCCACTTGTGGTATAATTTTCACAAAACCAAAGTTTGAGAATTACTTGCCTCCCTATTTGCTAAAACTTCTTGGACCACTTCCTTTGCATACTCGGGATCATCACATATCAGAATATTGTCAAAAACTGATCCAGCTTTTACCTACATTCCACATCATAAAAGGATAAGAACTTGTTTTGTAATATCTATTGAATGGAACACAGAGTTTAGAGAATCTGTAAACCAGAAAAGTTGGCACTTTTCAGTTTCCTTACCTGCCATACATCAATACCAACATACTTAATTGGCTTAAGCACATAAAGATCAGGGTCATCTTCAAACTCTGGACACAAGGTAGAGCGGAAATGGATAAGTGCTCGGAATTTCTTTTTCATACTACGTTGTTGCTGTAAACAGATTAGCAGATCTAGGTATGAAATGAATACCTGGGTTATCCACATATGGTATCTTCCACTTCCCTTTGTAATTAGGGTTCTTTATTTTCTGCAGCTTTATAAGAACTTTCTCCATGAGAGTGAAGAAGCTTTTAGCATTATAACTCTATAAATAGCCAATTACCATACCTTAGGCTTCCATGGTCCCTTATAAGCTGGATTTGGTATCTTTGGGGGTGTCCAAATACCGTTCTCTTCTTCATCCCAATCATCAGGCTAATTAATCAAAGATGATGGTGCACATAAGCTTTTCTTTACTAGTCTTGTTATGACTCCTAAAGCCAATGGTAATGAAACCACAAACTAACTCCATTTGAAGAGCATAACTAGACAGAAAAGATCAATCAGCCTAGTTGTGGTTCTCCCATGGAGTTAAGTTACAACTAATGGACTCACCTGTTTAGCTTTTGGATCAGGAACTTCTTTCCGAATAGAATCATAACCCTGCATTATCAGGATAATACCAATTAAGCACACATCATAAGTTGATAACATTGGAAACAAGTAAAAGCAAGCACAAGATGTTTGGTGCATACTTGGGGCTTGACAGCATTAGGATCCTCAATGTACTCCCTGTCATCCCAGTCTGCAGGCTGTGAAATGGGAAGGAAATAGTTAAAAGGTATAGCATCAAAGTATCATTCAAGAGTGGAATTGTTTAGTAATCTAAAACCAAATGAACATCAAGCTTTAATTACAGAATCTCTAAACCTTTTTGGCATTAACATCTCTAATTTTCCTCGGCGGAAGTATATCCCAATCCGTATATATGCTTCCATAATCCCTTTCACGACCATCGATTAGGATGGTGTAACTTGCATCAGGCCTTACGATAAATGTATAGAAATGTGTCAACTTGTCAGTTTCACATTCCAAATCCTTCCTAATAGGATAGTGCTGACCCTGGTAAGAGAGAATAACATGCAGCTTCTTTTTTTGTGTTCCACAGATATCTGGTCCAAACATCAGACTGCAGAAATTGGCAATTAAGGTCAAAGAAAATCTTTATGACAGGATAAACAATGGGAAACAAGAAGAGAGGGAGGAAGTTGGGGGAGATAGATATGAGTTCAGATGGATACACGATAACTTTAGCAGTAGTGTCCTAATATATAAGAGAACCAATAAATGAAATGACTCAGGTTTAAAACATAAAAAACAGATACTTTAAGTGCAGACAGGGGTTCCAAAAAGAGCTTAATTCATGTGACACAGCCATACTAACATTACAGCAACATAAAAGAAAGTAGACAGACCTGAATGGAGTGTCTCCACTGAATTTCTTTTGATTTACAAAACCCGAGAGAAGCTTGATGTAACCACCACCACACTCAATGTCCTGCTCAAACCTGATCGAGTACTGGAGGACCAATGTTCTATTCTTGTTGTTGAACTCTGGTATCTTTGCAGATATTGCAAAATGTCTGGCATCGGTGGTTGTCTGAATACCTGTATGATATCCGATTCAATAAACAGTCTTCCAACTGTTAGAATAATGACATTTGTTTTGCAACTGAAATGCAGAAAGGAACCAAAAAAGAATGAAGTATGTGATAGCTTCATTATCAAGATTCTGCCATATAAATAAAGAATCAATGGTTGCTTCTTTTTCAGCTAACGCCAGCCTCTGAATATTCCTAGTCTTGCTTTTCATTTCTGTGTTTTATCAGGTGATTTTATACAATCTACCTGCTCCAACATAAAATTTCTCAAGTAGTTCTTGTATCAATAATCGGAGAAATAGAGTTTCTTTTCAGCGACGTAGCAGAACTGAATGAGATTCTCTCAATTGAGATTCAACAAAAAGCAGAAGGATTTGGAGTCCTAGAAAATGATCAACAAACAAATCTGGGGATGATACCTTTGTCATCTGGATCTCCATGCCACTTTCCAGCTGTGTGTTTGAACGAACCTGCTTTTCCTTCACTGCTCTTCCAATCAGATTTAACCCAACGGCTTTGCCACTCATCTGTTTCCAATATACAGGAGAATTCAAAGTAAGACTTGCACGAAATTTAAGAAAAGAAGAGGTGAACACAACTTCAGTCAATCTAAGAGTTCATTATTTCAGAAATTGAATCAGAGATCAAGTTAAAGATTGCCAGATAAGCCAAGTTTTACACTTTCACTGTAGAAAATCAACAGCAGGAGATTGATATTGCAGTAATGGCAGGATTTATACGACTAAAGTTAAGGAGAGCCTCTCAAAGATGGAGTCTTTGTTAGTTCTTGTAGCTTCTAAAGAACAAGTTGGCTAGGATTTTTAGTTGGAGACGTTACAAGAAACAGCATGGTAAGTAGAGAGACATGAAAAGCTAAAGAACGGAAGAAGCACGTACCGATCATATACTATAATAACACAGCAAAGAGTTTCAAGTTCCAAGATCATGATCCAATTATATTTAGAGGTAGTTACAGTCATAGAGAAGTTACCGTCAAAGGTCTCTTGGAAAATGATCTCGGAAGCTGAGAAATGAAGCAGACACATAAACCACAACAACAATACTGAAATACAGGTAAGCCCCTCTGCCATTTTAGCAGATAAAGGAAAGGAAATGCTTCTCCACTCGGAGTGGCGGCTTGTTGAGAGTTATATAGAAATGACAATGGCTTGAAATAATAAACGTGAGAGTAGAGTACGGTGCGTTTACTGTCATTTCATAAACACTTTTCAAAGTCTCCTCTTTTGGAAGTCTATGGACATTCATTGTGAGAGTGAAGAAACAAGTTTGTGATGCATTGTTCCGTAAATTGACCAACCAGATTTGAGGGAATCATCTTTTGGCCAATCAAACTTCTCAGATGATGCAACCATGGACACTACTTTTCCTCTCGAAGACTTGGAGAGATCCAAACCTTGACTTTTCCTCTCGCTATTTCTAAGCTCGGTGCTGGTTTCCATCGCAGGTTCTTATGTCCAATATATGTCATACAACTATGAGAACTTTGTATGCAATTCTACCGAAAGAATCTAAGATTCTAATCAATACAAACACAAACAGGTGATGACCGACAAAGTTTTTATTGAAGAAAATGCATACTGTAGGCAAAACGAAAGTCTTTACCAGTGGTTTAGCTCATCCACCACTACAATAACCAATAGGAAGGAAAGAATACAAAGTCTTACCAAGAAAATAATTCTCTTGAATAAGAATTCGGGAACAGAGAGACCAAAGGCATCTCAAACACTCTTCCAAATTGAAATTTGGCACTAATAACAAACTAAAGTTGCGTTATCTTCCTTTCCCTATTTTGCCTGTGGGTGTGAAGCTATAAAGTCAACAGCCATATTGATAGAGTTGATCTTGTC
>JANQAP020000331.1:0-20090 GCA_026874005.2 Erythroxylum coriaceum
GGCTCATTGGTAAGAGGCGTGCACTTAAAGTGCAACAAAACCTTGAGGTCATGGGTTCGAGTCGTGGACTCACCCATGACCAAAGAGGACAATACCTGGTGTGATGGGCGGTCGGGGTCCGAGGCCCGGCACTGTAGCGATCCGGCCCAAGTCCGGATGCTACAATATCCTTTTACCACTAACCTTGCACAATACCGCTATACCTGATCATCACCGTTACGTTTGATCTTGTATACCCATTTGTTACCAATGAGCTTTCTCCCTTGTGGTAATGACACAAGCTTCCATGCCTTATTCTTATGAAAAGCTTATATTTCTTCCTGCATTGCTGCCATCCAAAGTGATGCATCTGAACTATATGTTGCTTCTCGGAATGTTGATGGTTCTCCATCTTTTGTTAGGAGATAGTATGCAACATTGCCCACCATAATATAATCAGACTACCAAGTTGGGATTCTCCTTTCACGAGTTGACCATCGAACTTCTGTATTTTCATATTTAACCGGTTCATGCTCCTCATGATCTGATATAGTTTCAGTATAATCTTTCTATTCAAATCTTCCTTTCTTCCTAAATCGTTACAACTTCGAATTTTTCTTTAGGCGTGCTATTTTGATCTTTATCTTACAGTTTATCTTTTGCAAATATGACATCTCTGCTAATGATAAGCTTATGGGCAGTAGGATCCTACAGTCGATACCCCTTGACTCCATCAGCATACCCCATAAATCTACATTTTTTGGATTTTAGATCTAGTTTTGTGATATCTTGGGTATTATACATCACGAACACAGGACTTCAAATGAGTGTAATCATGAATAGTCTGCTGGTTTAACGATCCACATCTCCATTGGTGTCTTCAGATCAATCGATCTTGTTGGTGATCGATTAATCACATAGAAGGCGATCTTCACTTCTTCTGCCCATAAAGACTTTGCCATACTTGCAGTTCTCATCATGGCTCTAGTTCTTTCAATCAGAGTTTTATCCATTCGTTCTGCCACTTCATTTTGTTGAGGAGTGTGAGGCACCGTGAATTAACGTTTGTTGCCTTCTTAATTACAAAAATCAATGAACTTATTACTAGTATATTCTCCACCACTATCAGTCCTGAGGCACTTGATTTTCTTCCCTGTCTCTAACTCAATTTGTGCTTTAAATGTTGTGAAGGTTAGAAATACATCTCCCTTTCTCTTGATAGGATACACCCAACATCTTCTGGAGAAATCATCAATAAAGGTCACAAAGTACCTTGCTCTACCCAGAGACATAACCGGTGCTTGTCATTTATCAAAGCGAATCAATTCTATAATATTTGTACTTTTAGAATTCGATGCATTAAATTTTAGTCTATGATGCTTACTTATAATGCAGTGCTCATATAAGGATAATGATACCTTCATGAGACCATGGAGTAGTTTTTGCTCAGCAAGAATCTTCAATCCTTGTTTTGACATGTGGTCAAGTTTACGGTGCCATAATTTTGTTGCATTTTCTGCACAACTAATCGATGTAACCGATGCATTTGCTTCTATATACGTCTCTCCCATAAGCTTGTATAAGTTTACAGCTATCCTTTTCGCCTTCATTACTACAATTGCTCCTTTGGTCACCTTCATAACTCCATTTTGAATTAAGGTCTTGCACCCAATTTCATCTAATTGTCCTAAAGACAATAAATTATTCTTCAAGCCCATCATATGTCTCACATTTTGAATAATGTGAACTGTACCATCATATATCTTCAACTTAATGGTGCCAATCCTAGCAATCTCCAAGGAATGGTCATTTCCCATATACACAGATCCTGTAGAGATAGATTTATAAGTGTGAAACCAATCTTTATAAGGAGTCATATGTCACATTGCTCCTGAATCCATTATCCTAGCATCAGTGAGCTTTACTCTGTCCTTGAACACTATTGCTACTTCACTGTATAAGATTTCTCAATTGGCAACACATCCCTGAAAAGTTGATGTTTCAAAGGCCTTGTCTTCGCTCTTCCTGAATCGACATTCACTTTTAAAATATCCTCTCTTGCCATAGTTGTAACACTTAAAATTTTTCTTACTTTTAGATTTCGACCTTCCTTGTTTGTAATTCCCAGTGGAATCACGCTCCATTGACTGTCCTCTCGTCATCGATAAGGCTTCTGCTTGATGCGAACTTGTCAGCCTTTCTTCCTTGTTGATACTTCTGCTTTCTTCTTCAAGAACTGAAGCAACAACATCATCAAATACCAAAGTATCTGTGAGGATATTATTGCTTAAATTAATGATGAGTTGGTCATATAAATCTATAAGACTTTGAAGTAGAATCTCTGCACGTTCAGTTGGATTTACATTATGTTCCAACAACTTTGAAAGTTGAGAACATAGAGAGGTTAGAGTATTGATATGCTCTGTTACTGAAGTAGATTCAGACATTCGGAGTGTGTGGAGTCTCCTCTTCAAAAAAAATTATTACGAAAAGACTTTGCTTCATATAACTTTGTGCGATGATCCCATATCTCCTTTGCTGTTTTCTTTTCCTCTACACCTTGCAAAATATCATACGATAGACTAGGATGCAAATCTGACATGGCCAAGGCATGTTTTGTTTTCCATTTGACGTCATCTGTGAAATATGTCGGCCTAGCATTAATGGCCTCCAAGCTGTTATCTTTTACTAATGCTACCTTCATCTTCAATTTCCATAACGAGAATTTTGTCCTGTCAAACTTTGTAATATCGAATTTGGTCGACATTAATTCTATCATAAGAATTGACTCCCACTATCTCATGTGAAAAAGGGGAATCGCCTCGAATTACCTCCACTTAGTATGTAGTAAGACTGTGGTACACCAGGAAAATTCCTAGAAAAAGCTAGAGGGGTCACAAATGGTCCAACTTAAAACCCAGTCTCCTTAGACGGAGATTTTCCTAGACGTGCACTCAATCACCTCAAATACCAACGAAAAATGCCAAAAAAAATGATAACAAGAACCTGAGAACAAAAAACCACCCTTAACTCTCAAGAACACCAAAGAAAAACTCGTTTTCTAATATGGAAGATTAAACTATGCTGTAACCACAGAGCATACTTGAGCAACCCTTGAGCTCTGATACCATTGATAGGAGATAGATTCCACTTGGATAGAGCAAACACACTAGTAAAAGAATTTGAGGTAAAAATAGACACACAAGATTTAACGTGAAAAACCCCTCAACGAATATGGGAAAAAACTACATGCAAGAATAGAAAACTTTCCACTGTAAAAAATAAAGATTACAAGGAAGATCTCACAACCACACCAAGAATTAATACACAAGGTTATGAGAAAGAGATTTTGCGATATATAAAACCTTAAGCATATGCCTCTTTATGTAATCTTAATGGAGGTTTCTAATCTTACCCACTTCTGATGTGGGATAAAAAACCAATATAAAATTTGATTAAATATTTTTATTTTTAAAAATTATAATCGTCATTGTTATGTAAAAATTTCGAATTTTAAGTTAAGTTGAAGGGATCAGTCTAAGCCTAAACCTTCTTTAAAGTCTCAAATTTTTTAAAATTCAAGTCCTTCTCGAAATTTGACTAACTCAAATTGAGATTGTTGACTTTGGGCCAAGTCGGATTAAACAATTTTTGTCATTCTTAATTAGAATTGATTTGATTAATTTTAAATTAGATTTAAATCTGAAATTTTGGTCTAATTCAAAATAGTTGAACTAAAATAATTTTATTTTAGTTGATAAATTAGTTAATTCATTAATATGATTGAATTAACTTTTAGATTAGCCAAGTTTAATTGAATCAGACTTGAAGCCAAAAAAATATGGAATTTATGACTGAAGTATAATTATTATTTGTCGTAATCATAAATTTGATCTGATTTAATTTATTATTATTTTTATTTATTCTTAAATAAGAACTCTATTTGTAATTTAAAACGTGATAATATATACACTTTAAATACTAATTTAACCATTTATTTTATAGTTTGAGAAATTATAATATATAATTTAATAGATACCTAATAATTTGTTTAATTTTAAATATAAATAATTATAAATTTTTGCATTTATGACATGAAAATAAAATAAAGCGATGACTACGTACCCATCCCCACCGCAGACTTCTATTCCCTCTGCGTTGACTACCGCGTCCGCGTCCTACTTTTTTTCCTTTCTTCACTCTCTCTCTTTTCCTCTTTTTCTAATTATTAATTATTCGTATTTAAATATGACATTAATTTATTGAGAATTAATAACTCGTATATTTAAAGAGATCTTATGACTTATGTAAAAAATAGTCTATCTTATGAAATATGTATTTTTTTATTTTTTAAGTATGATTAACTTGTAGCCTTCCAGGGGGTGGTTGAGTTAGTAGAGTGGGAAAGTATGGGGCCAAAAGGTCTTGTGTTTGAATCCTCCTACTTACACTCTCTCGATCGAGCCTATCATACA
Organism: Erythroxylum coriaceum; assembly: GCA_026874005.2. Taxonomy (NCBI): domain Eukaryota; kingdom Viridiplantae; phylum Streptophyta; class Magnoliopsida; order Malpighiales; family Erythroxylaceae; genus Erythroxylum; species Erythroxylum coriaceum. Next base: position 4,455 of record JANQAP020000331.1, read on the forward strand.
AGACTTGTCCAGTATAAAGTACCCGATTGACTTAATTTACAGGCTATTGAGTTAATAAAAAAAACTCGTATCTTTATATAATATGTTTCAATTGTAATTAAGTTATTGTTTTTTTATATTTTAATTGGTAAAAATAACTTACTTATAATATAAATTACTAAACACGTCATAATTTTACTATTATTTAATCAAAGATTTATTGAATGAATTATTCAAAATTAGTTATAAAAAAATTAAATATACATTTATTATATTTTATATAATATGTCTTTTTAAATAAATAAAAGATTAATAAAATAGAAACCCTTTATCTTAATTTTTATTTTAATATTTCAATTATCATATAATTCAATTATTAAAACTTTATTAATATCCATTCATTTAATATTTTTAACTCAACATAACTTTAATAAAAGATTTTAATATTGGGTAACAGATAAACTATAAATACTACTATAACAACAATGTTCAGTATCAATTTCGCTGTTTTGTGAAGTCTGAAGAGGTTCAATAATACACTGCTTTATCTTTAACTAGTTGAGAAGTTGTTTTCAAATGATTCACATAAAAAAAAAGAAGAAGTGAGAGAGAGGAAGAGAGAGAGAAAGAAAATAAAAAAAGAAAAAGAAAAAGAAGAAAAATAATAATAAGAAAAGGATTATAAATTATAAATTATAAATAAATATTAAATATAATATGGAATATCCTAAATAAATAATTAGTTTTTCTTTTTCCAACAAATTCGTTAGACCACGTCTTTGGAAATGGTGAGGCTATCGGGTAACAGAAGAAGTAGTTAGCAGAGGAAGAAAGAAGAAGAAGAATGTCGAAGTCAAGGTCAAGCGCAGTGGCCAATGGATTAGCCGGAGCAGGTGGTGGTATTATTGCTCAGATCATCACTTATCCACTTCAAACAGTACTACTACTACTGCTGCTGCCATTTTACACTACTCCTCCATATCCATGTCCATCTACTCTCTTCATAGTTTTATCTTCTTCTTCTTCACACTGATCGTCGGGACTTTTGATTTGCAGGTCAATACGCGCCAACAGACCGAGAGAATAGCCAAGAAGGACAAGGACAAGCCTCTTCTCACTCAATCTACCACTGCTAGTACTGCTAACACGAAATCTACACTTTTTCAGATTATTCAGGTTAATTTTAATTATATTTGCGCTTACAATTTTCAATTTTTGTTTCCTTTAGTTTTGCTATTGTCAACTTGATCGATTTTGATTAGGTCATTCAAAATGAAGGATGGGGTGGACTTTACAGTGGCCTCAAGCCTTCACTCCTCGGAACTGCTGCTTCTCAGGTCTCCTTTTGTTCATTTATACTGTATATATGCGTATGAATTGAGTTCTTTTTAGACCAATATGTGTATGCTTTTATCGAATTCCGGATTGCATTGTATTGACTTGCTTTGCATTGTAATGGATTCTGCATTTGGGATGTTTCTGCTGCCAATCATGCATTCTTCATATTTTAGCTATTGATAATTTCCTTTGTTATCGTTTACTCTTATTAGTCCTTGCCACTGAACTCTTTAATTATCTTTTGGTTGGAATCTCAGTCATTTGTATGATTTCTTTTTATTTGATTCTTTCATACTGTCAGGGAATCTACTACTACTTTTATCAAGTGTTTAAAAACAAGGCCGAGTTGATTGCAGCTTCCCGTAAAGCCAAAGGGCGTGGTGATGGTACTGTTGGCATGTTTTCTTGGCTTGTTGTGGCTGCTTTTGCTGGGTAAGAACTCCCTTGTATCCAGTCAGTTATGGCTTTATATGCATTTACACTTGAGATCTGACAATTTAACTCATCTGTAATATGCAACGTTTCCCTTATGATGTTAGAGATGTCCTTTTCCTAATTGATGACCTTTCTCTACAATCATCATCTTTCAGGGCGTTGAATGTATTGCTGACAAATCCTATATGGGTTCTTGTGACGCGTATGCAGGTTTGGTTGGAAATTTTTTAACATTTCTGATGTTTTAGTTGTCTTTAGTGTTTTCCTTACCGCTTCCACTTCGTGATCGTTTATTTAATAATCCAAATCCTGTATGTGTTACGATAAAATGACTTTTGAGATTATTGTATCAAGAATTGAAGAAGAAGAAGAAGAATAGAAGAAAGTAGAGTTTATAAAATAAGAAATACTAAAAGAAAACAGAGAAGAGAGAAAGCAAAAAAAAAAAGAAAAAGAAAAATAGACTTCTTATTGATTGATAATGACAACACCTCATGCATTAGAATACATCCCTTTACATCACTCTGAACTAATAACATTTGAGCATGTATTATACCTATTCTATACTATTTTTATATGTATCAGTATGTTATTGGGACCATCACAAGTGGGAAAAAAGAAATCTTCCTAGTTATACCTACACATGTCATACCTCTTTTTTCATGCATTCGCAGACAATGCACCATGTAGACAGAACTATGGTAGCCTGTGGAACCATTCATATAAGTGAAAAGTAAAAAAAAAAAAAACCTATTTTAGAGTTTTATTTTGGAATTAATATGATGGCCGAGTCAATTGTATCACCAGACAAGCCACCCAGCCACTTCTTTTTATATTAACATCCTAATAATTGTTAACTTCGTAACGTTGAGTGATCTAGCTCCATCCATGATACGCACAAGTAAAAGAAAATACCCTTTTTTTTGTAAGAGAAAAAAAAAGAAAATACACTGGCAGCTTTATTTACTTCTGGTCTGATGGGGGAGGCTACTGGATACTCCTAGCTCATTTTCTTCAAGATATTCATGTATATATGACAGTAGTTCCATGTCAGATATACGAGACATGGACCAAATTGATTCATAATTGTTTTGGCATGCTTAACTACTGTTCTAATCGTGATTTTGATTCAATGGTGCCTGACAATTTTTATTTGATCCCAGACACACACTCAAGCAGAAAGGAATATTATGGAGGCCAAAAAGGAAGCTTTATTACATGAGACCTCTGGTTCAACATTGCAAGTGAAATTGGCTGAACTTGATTCCATAAAGCCTCATCCATATGGGACTTTGCAAGCGGTTCATAGTTATTTCATTCTCTTCCCTTTTTGACAATGCTTGCGTTTTAATGTCATAGGGATGATGTAATACTGGAGTTATCTTAGTTGCTGGTATTTTGATGTCGTTTTGTGTGCTTAACGATTTCAGGCTCGTGAAGTTTATAACGAAGCAGGAATTGCTGGATTCTGGAAAGGAATCGTCCCTACCCTTATTATGGTTAGTGTTGGTCTGATTTGGATTATCAAATCACATGTCAGAAAGCAGTTTTTCAGTCATTCATATACTTGAGATTTGGACATGGCAGGTCTGCAACCCATCAATCCAGTTCATGATTTACGAGACCTCACTAAAGCATCTTCGAGCTAAACGATCCGCTAACAAGCAGGGGTATAAAGATGTAACTGCTCTGGAGGTATAACGCTACCTTGAGATAATTAGGATTAGTTCGACCTTTATATTTACACTGCAGGAATTTCTGTTATTCGCAAAATATTGGACCTTTTCATGCTTATATGTAACGTTCTCTTGATTTATGAATAGGTGTTTCTACTAGGAGCTTTGGCAAAATTGGGAGCAACTGTCTCAACTTATCCGTTATTAGTTGTCAAGGTAAATTCGGAATCAGTTACCCTTTTCTCATCCTAGAACCATTGCCTGGAAAGATGCAAAAGACGAGTGATGATATGACTCATAACTGCCCCTCTTAACTGACTATGTATCTCTAAGTTGACATTTTCCAAAATCTGGAGATAGTTTCCTGACAGTCAGTAGGAAAACTCATAAGCTCTAAAGCCTTTGGTGAGACTCCAGTATTCATGTTTGGCAAGTAAGGTTTTACGGCTTGCAATACTTTTTTGTGTTCAAGAGGACTGCTTTACCATAACCTGCTTTGCAACAACTGAAATTGTGGGCTTAACATTGACATGAGCTTATTCCCATTTCCCACTGTGAGCAGATGCTCCCACTCAGCCAAATTCACACACGCTTTTTTGCATGGTTTGCCTAAAGTTGCTCCTTATTTTTCAAATGGCAGTCCCGACTTCAAGCAAAACAGGAGATTGGTGGAAGTAATGCTTTGAGATACTCGGGTTTGTATTCCAGATACAAAATTCAAATTTCTGAATAGTAAATTCTGTCAGTTTCATCAACTAATTTTCCTTTTAGTTTGTATTCATAGCATGTTTTGCCATCATTTATCCTTGTTGATCGTTTTATTACAAGTGGAAATAATTTTGACATATACCTAACTTTTTTTTTTGAAAAATGAATATTGTATTAATTATAGACAAAGCTATAGCTACATTATAACGAGTTCTAGGCTTATAGCCTTAACTAACTTTACAAAAAAACTGAGGATTCTGGGAGGATGTTACATTGCAAAAGATCAAGATAGAGCAAAGATTGAGTACTCTATAATTCCCATCTGCTCCTCCTGTCAGTGGAAAGATAGTGTTGTACATTTTGAGCATATATGGAAGCTCTGATCCAATTTACAATTCTTGCTACGAGTTGATGTTTCCCTTCTTTTACTTCTGTAAATCTTCTTTGGTTTATCTCCTTCCAAACGGTGTAAACAGTGGTAGTAAAAGCTACTTTGTAAAGAGTTGCATTGGTGTACCCTAGTTTTGAGTGTCGAATAACCCATTCCAGAGTTTGTTCCCATTCATATCCGATGCTATTATCTGGTGGCAAATGCAAAATCTTGCTCCAGATTGACTTGGAGTATCTACAAAGAAAGAAGAGATGGTCTATGTCCTCCACTGCCATTTCACATAATATACAAGTATCGTCTCCATTACCATTGCATTGCCTTCTGGTCCTGAGCTTGTTCTTAATTGTGAGCCAGGTGAAAAATGAGGCTGTAGGATTCAAAGTATTACGCCATAAAAGATTATACCATGGAACTTCAATAGAACTGTAAGCGAACAACTAATGACAAGACTTGTTAGAGTAGTCTCCATTCGGATTGAGAGTCCAAGTAATAACATCTTCAGTCCTCACATCATTCAGACGAGGTAAGTGTTCAATTAAGGAGGCAAAGCCTCTGAAACTACCCCTCCATTCCCCATTGCAAATCAGTGAAGAGACTTTAAGATTAAGTGGCAATTTATTCCTTAAATGAAGAAACTCAAAGTTGTGAATAATAGGGCTTACCTCAAACTAGTTATCAAACCAGCTCCACGTCCCCTGTCCATTCCCTACCTGACATTTTTTATCTTGCATTTTCTCGTGCTTGAAGGGAAATTTCAAGTATTATTCTTACAAATAGTTTTATTTATAAACAAAAATAGAGTAAAATTTTCATTTTGTCTTGTCTTTTTTACTTTATTAATCGTTAACTTGCGCATTAGCTTTGTATCCTTGTATATTGCATGTTGACATAATTGGAGTGTCACAGGTGAGAACTTTAGAATAATGGGGCTTTCTGTCTTGTATTTTTATAAATTCAGGTACTCTTGATGCGATATTCAAAATGGTGCGATACGAGGGATTGCCTGGTTTTTACAAGGGGATGAGCACAAAAATTGTACAGAGCGTTTTTGCAGCTTCTGTACTTTTCATGGTGAAGGAAGAGCTGGTCAAGGCTTACATGGTGCTGGCAGATAAGAGCAAGAAACTTATATTACGTGTGAATAATTAGTTTACTTCCACATCTGCATCCTTGCCTAGTTCACCTCTTGACAGATCAATGGTAAAGTCTCATGATATGAGTATATGGTGGTTTAAGATGGTGACTGAGGTTGGATAAATTTAGCTTTAGTGAAAACATCAGATTCTTAACAATATCCCTGCTATCATATAAAGTGCAAATGTGATGTTACTGTAACTGAAGAACAATCCAACTGTCAAGATTTTATGCAAAATGGTTTCCTCTGCAAAATCAACTTCGATGTGCAGTTGAGTGAACCTCATTAGGAAATGGTTAGGGAAGCAAGTTTTTATCTACACTATTATCAAGAAGGTTTGTGTATCATCAGCTCCCATTTTAATTAGGTTCTTCGATCCTGAGATGATTATTACAGCGTTAGAGCTACCTGTTTCAACCATCAGATTTGAATTGATGTGATATATTATTATATTATTCATGTCTCCATCTGATTATCCAAGAACCATGAGTCCAATCTTCCATATAAATTACTCTTTACCTTTCTTTGATCTGTTTTCTCTCTTATTCAAAGATTGCTCGAGATTTTATCATAGAATGCCATGGCATATACCTGACAAGCTCTCTTAAGAATTACTTGATTACTCTTCAATCCAAGTGTAAGATAGGATAGTTAGTATTAGTAGCTATCTAAAATAGTGTTTATGTCAGGGGATGACACTTGTCAATTTCCTATCTAATCAAAATGGGAATCACTTGTGATTGTAGAATACTTAAGAAACTGAATAATTGGAGTTTGGAGAATCACTCTACCTTAGAAGAAAGTCCAAGAAATCATTGACAGTATGGGGACATTTTGTTGTCCAAATATTCTCTGCAACTCACTATGTAGTTAATCATTCAATTTACAGGACATACGAGAGGAGTGCACATCCCTATCTCAAGTGATTCGGGACCAAATTTTCAAAACAATCATAACAATGGAGGAAGTAAAAGTATGGCTTTACAGAAATTAAAAAGGATATGGAATATCATAAAAGTCTGTAGTGTTGGAATGGTTTGGATTCTGTGCCTATAAAGTCTTTGAAGAGAAAAAGAGTTACTTAAAAACAGATACCTCAATGCAATGTATTAGCTATATCTTAATCTATAACCAATCACAAAAAACTATAATAGAAAATTCTATTTATAGCCATATCAATGATAAGAAGGTCTAACTACAAAAAGAAAAAACTATAAAATAGAAGAAAATTCAAGTAAGGAAAAAAGAAAAGACAGCTTGACAATTGGAGGAAAGGGTATAGTGAGTGGTGGGAATCACAGGGCACCAATTTCTTTGCTCCTTTATTGAGTTTCTTCTTTCTCCAGAATGCTTAGAAAGGGAATCAAACGTACACAAGAGTCAGGGGAAGGGGCCCTTCATATCGTCCTTTTCCTTCTCACAACAACCTTTCATTTCACATTAGTAATAGTATTTATGCATCCTTTACTCTCTCTCTATGTTTGCATTCAGAGTCAACAGTGAATACGCGTATGATTTTGCTACAGGGTACTGGTATAGCCTCCTTCTCTTACGCTTTTGCACAGTGTGTGTGAGCCAACTTTCCAGCATAAATACTCCATATCTGCAGTGCCATTTTCTCCCACCAATGTACCATACGGACCACCCCAAATTCTCCACTCAGGATACATACAACATGAGTCTCAAGAAAACCACTTCATTGTCTAGGAAGACGCTTGGTTCTACTTCTATGGAACTCCTTGACTCTCCTCCACAAACAAATACAACTGTACCCAAAAAGTCCTACTTGATTGAATTCCCAACCTCTCCTAATCCTGTCGGGGAACAAATACTGCACTCAGGTCATCAACAACACCCTTTGTCTCAACTTGAACTCCCTGAATCTTATAAATGTTCAGGCTGCAAGGAGTATGGCTCTGGCAAGCGCTTCGCTTGTCGACAATGCGAGTTTCAGCTGCATGAGTCCTGTGCCTTGGCTCCTCCTGCTCTTAAGGCTCACCCTTTCCACATGCAACACCAACTTTTCTTCTCTTCTAAACCAGGTGAACTTAATTTGCTAAGAGTACTTACGATCATTATTTCACATGCTTACTGCATGCAGATAGGCATAAATTATAAGCATATAAAGTAACTCTAGAGTAACCTCTGTTGCTATACACATAATATACAGTGAAGGGAAACATTCTGAAATCCAAGTGTGACGTTTGTGGCAAGGCAACCAAAGGATACAGTTTCAGATGCAACCCGTGTGGTTATCAGATGCACCCTTGTTGTGCCATGTTGTCCACTGAGATTAACATATCAATCCACCAGCATCTCCTCAAAATCCTACCACTTGCCGTGAACGGGGACCCAGGTTTTGTGTGTGGTGTTTGTAACAGGAAGAGATCGGGGAGAGTGTACCGGTGCTGTGTATGTGATTATCATCTGCACGCAGTTTGTGCAAAGGAAATGGTGAATGGAAAGGGGCCTCAAAAATCCAGCATGCTAGTGACTGCTGTTCGGCTGGCTTCTCAGGTTGTGGGTGAGTTCATTGGTGGCCTTTTTGATGGCCTTGGACAAGGTGTTGGTGAAGTCCTTATTCAAAGTCTTACCAGAGGGGGCGAAGGCAGGAGACCTGTCACTAATTATCACAACTGAAACTGAAACTGAAACTGCTACAAGTTGATAGACTATGTTCAAGGTTGCATATATATGGCTGCTGACAATTGTTTGCATAGTTATAAAGATGTCTACAAGTGTTTATTGTTGAAGATGCAGTACGATGCCAGCTCTAGCTCATCATCATCATCATGCGTTGTGTATTTGATTTAATCTGTCCAAAAAGTGTGATATCTATAATTTGTTTCAATTATATGTTAAATCTCAGAATAAAGCTAGTTTATTGTATCTTGTTTCAGCAGTCTCACTACCTGATCTCTTGATATGTACATATGCATGTAAAAGACAAGACTGAAACAATAAGCTATACCTATAATCTATCAATTGTACCAGTGCGCTTGAAATAACAAACCATTGTCCCTTACCTTTGGAAATACACAAAGGATGAGCCTTTTTTCAATTACACTATAAGAGGTATATACATCTATACTCTCAAGAACTAAACTTGCTCCATTACCAAGTGAGCGCAGAGTGCATATGCAATGGCTGTATAATTGGTTTGGTAAAGAACTCTCCGAATTCAGTACATCGATCAGAAGTTAATGCTGCATCACATAGTGTCACCACCAACTTCATGCAAAGCCAGCCCATATCATAAGTTTGTTATCATCTACACACATACATTTCCTACCGTTCGCTAAACCATCTCATCTTTTCCCAGTATGAGAACATCCAGGATAATGTGAATTTTGTTTGGCAAATGAACAACATTCTTCTTCCAATAGTTATCATGCAAACTATTCAAGAATCTATAGAAGACATAAAAAGTAGAGAAGAGAGAAGAGATTTAACGTCCCAAATGAAAGGGAAAGCACCATGCATTTTATTTCCTCTGTGATCAAACAATATTTCACTATCTTATCATACAATATAGCTTGTATCATTGATCCCCTAATCGATCAACTTTACAGTAGAGAAATTAAAGTACAAAAGTCAGAAATACTGGATTCCTTATCATTTGTTAAAACAAAAATAGATGAATTAAGTATAATCAGACACGAGGAAAAACCTATTAAATCTTCAACAAGATATACTTGCCTTGGCCATCTTCTCTGAGAGAACTTTGCACTTCAGTTTACTTAACAGCTCTTCTCCCTGTGCCATCTCTTCCACTTCCCCATGTAATTTCAGCCCAGCACTTGTACAATTTAAACCAAAATACCTCTATAAAGGAACTCATAAAAGATTCATGAGCAACTGATCCTAAAATGAGCCAAAAGGTGTATATCCATAAGGTTTGTCACAAAATAATAACTAGGTGCCAATCTAGTAACAAGCAAAACCACTTGAAGTCATGTTTTACCAACTGTTTTTCAATGAAAACACACATCTTGTCCACCCGTTATATTCCCATACAAAAGAGTTAATCTTCCGGGTTGCCATTTCTTGGAGATGAAAAGAGAACAAGCTTAAAATTGCCACTGGCTGCCCCCTAGCTTCATATTGACTCCACTCCTTTTCCACTTCTGACGACATATTCCCTATTGTCTCTAAATGGTTCCATAATCCAAATTCTCCCACTTAAAAGGAGCAATTAAGCCAATATCTGGGGCACCACGCAGGAATAGGCAAACACATACACAGACAGCAGCAATTGCTAGCATTGAGTGAATGTACGGGCGCTGGAGTAAGCCCCTTGATCCCTGAATCCCCCTGTAGCACTTTGCTGCCGCTGTTGCACACTTCTCACAAGATCTCCGTCCTTGCTGATAATGGGAGATTATCTTACGTTCTTGCTCTGCAGCTGACAATTGCTGCTCTGGCTCATTTGTAATTGTCACAGAAATTTGGTGATTTCTTTTGTCAGCAAGTTTTTGGATCACAAGTGTGTTATAAGAGTGGTTCTGCGTCATAATAGCATAATCATGTGGAGACTGGCCATTTGCATCCAACTGACTTTTCCAACAAGACAATCCAACCTGCAGAAAGGGATAGAATTTTTGGAAGTGCACAATTGAAAGATAAATCAATGCATATTTAGCCATTGGGCATGAAACGTTTAACAATACCATATGAACAAGAAATAAAATATGTTGTCAAACTGAAGCTTTGGTTTTCATAAATGCCAAATGGAAAAACTATCTAAAGGCCAAAAAGACCACATACGAAATGCAAGGGATGAAGAAACAGAAATGTCCATAATCTTACCTCATGTGGGTCATTTGTTAAAGCATCAACCAAATCCTCTGAGCCTGATGTACAAGCAGCCAAGTGCAATGGTGTAATGCCACCAGGTCCCGCAAGATTGGATGGGAATATGAACCGGTTAGAACTGTTATCAATCTTAACTGAATAATTGATGAGCAACTCCACCATTTTCCGAGACCTCCTTTTTACAGCTCGGTTCAAAAGCTGTATATCCAAAAGTGTCTCCAATGATTCCCTGGAAAGTCCACTTCCATCTGAATTCCTTTCCACCAGCATGTCTAGAATTGTTTTGACCAAAACACAGTAATCTCTTGCAACAGAAAAAACAAGCAAAAATTTGAAGCGGCCTAATGAGTAATCTGGAATCTCAGACATAGGTCTCTTTCTCTGAAAAAGCCATCCAAGTTCATTCAAGAAATGGAGTATTTGCTCTCTTGAATTAGGGGGTCCAAAGTCGCTTGCATGTCCTGATGAAATGATATTACATGTTGTAGCCTCTTCATCAAGCTCACTTTCCAGGAGTCTTAGTTCTTTGCAGATGCTGGCATCTGCTATAATTACAGGAAAACAAGTTCCCTTGAAGCCATTCTCCACCTGTTCCATAGGATCCACAATGTCATTCACAAAATAAAAAATTACTCAAGGAGGATGTCATAGCTCAATACTATATTAACCAACTCATGTCTTACCTCAATGAAACAGCGACCTAAAACATTAGGAGATGTGACGTGAATTTTAAAATCAAGCACATTAATCTCATCATATGTGCTTCCTGCACAAGTTGATAATGTGACTTCAAGAGATGTGTAACCTCCCATATCAGTGCACAGAAACCTGGCCAAAGTGTTCGTAAACAATACAGGAAACATGGAGAAATCATCAATCATCATCCCAAAGACAGAGAGTATAAAAACAGCAACAAAGAAGAAAAATTTTGCTTACTTAGTTCCAGGATTAGTAAGATTTTTCCCCCTCAACAGAAGAGAAGTCTCATGCCCACCAACAATTGCCACCGGAGAAACAGAAATCAACTCTGGAGTGCTCCAACTACACCATGATTTGCATAAACGAATCCTCCCTAAATTGTGAAAACACAAAACACAAATAACTGAAATAGTTGGTTACTTGCGATATTAATTTGAGAAAATGTTAACTTGAACATAAGAAAATATTTCTGCAATTGATATAGAAAAAATTAAAATATATGACAATAAATCTCTTGCCCATTTTTCATCTACGTACCATCTTTATGTGATGCCAGTTGCTTGCCTGTCTGCAGTAAAAACCTTCCACTCCTCCATATATCAGAATTCGAACACTGAACTAAAGAATCAACTTGCTGAAGCAGATTCCTGTCAAGCTACACAACCAAATATGGTCTTCAAGTGCTTAGCACAAGGCTTTTGTAATATTTCACAACATCATTAAAACATTGCACTCACTTGCTCCCAGGCAGAAGATGACATTGCCAAATAAATAGATAGAAACACACAACCAGGCCTTATGTAGCTCTCCATTTCTGATGGACTATTGGAAAGCCAATTGTAAATCTGAAACATGTGCAAATTATTATGATGATCCCCAAAAGCAGGTATTACTGTGACTTACAATGCATACAAACACCTGAAAACCAAAGCAGTGAATATCCCAAAATGTCCCCAACACTCACCTGTGTGCGTAATGTCCCTGGAAAGTGACTTGGATCTTTGTCAAATAGTTTAAAAATTATTCTACCTGTTCGATCCTGTATAGAAACATACAGACAAAATGTTTATACAAATAGGAAGTAATGAAACTAAGAAATGAATGAACACAAACCACCAAAAGAAAATTAATCCAGACATTGCTAAAGAAAAGTCACCTGAGCCTCAGAACTCTGACTAGAAGGTGAATGATCTGACCCAGAGGAAGAAGTATATCCACCTTGACAAGGAGAGCTTCCAAATGCACCATTTGCATTGCTTCTACTGGGACCTTTAAAGAGTTCAAGAGGCAACGCACAACCTTCAGCCTCACTCCTTTTCACAACCACACTGATGTCTCCATGCATTGACGTCTTTTCTGACTTGATAGTTTCCGCCATACTGTGGAGTGGGAATAATTTGTGCACAAAGGGAGGAGATGACGATGGAGATCTCTCTTCGATAGGATTACTGCTATCAGAAGAAAAATACTTCCTAGGAGATGCATGTTTTGGCGGGCTATCATTATCTGGTGAGGAGCTAAAGAGCTGTAGTGGTACAGTAGGACGAGTTTCTGGAATATGGCAGTCGGAATCTTCACCAGGAGATTGATAGCAACTACTAGTTCTCTCACCAGCCGCAGAAGGGTATTCCAGAGGTGGTCTCTTTTGCTGATGAGGACCAGTCAGTTGACCAGAGCTAGTTACTTTAGATTTTTCACTGTCACTGCTCTGGCTACTTCTTTGTGACAGAACTGCAAGGACATCAGGTGCAGAAGCTGCCAAAGTAGCTGAAAGAACCTTATGCAAGTCCACAATTGATGGAGAAGATGCAGACACATGCAATTTGTTTTGGTGCTCCGACAGAGTTTGGTCGGTGATTTTCCTACTTAAATTCCATGACAGTTTTTCAGCAAGATCCATCGGCAAAGGTAGCGAATTTATTTTACTGAGAATCTGAATGAGTTTATCTCTATCCGGACCTGTTGGATAGTTGGCACTCTTGTCCTCATTCTTTCCTGCAAGTTGTTAAATGACATTTTAAGTTTCAGCACAACATTAGAACAGAGATCAGGAGTTACACGAGATAAAAATTCTGCAACCTTGAATGTGGGCGAGAGCAGTCAATAACTTAACAACATCTAAGTTTCCATTTCCTGCAGTGTGAGTGTCCCCGTTTCCAGGGAGGACCAACCGAGAGGAAACATCCTCTGGCTGGGTTTTTCTTCTTCGCCGGTTGTGCCCGGCGAGCCTTCGCCGACAACTTCTCTTACCCTCATCAAACTCTGACAGGGGATGGAACCTGCATAAAAAGTATTGAACCAAGGTCATTTGGCATGAATCTAAATTAAAAAAAAAATACTTGGACACTCTGATGGTAAAGAACGTGATTATCCAAATCTTGCAGAGAAAAAGTAAGAGAAATCGTCAAGTACTGATGAAACTTTCAAATTCTAAAAGGAAAAAGCAGAGAGAGACAAATTATGAAAGTGGAAGTTGAAGGTTTGAACGCTGCAGTAATGACAAGACAAACCTGCTGCACTGCTGACAAAATCTCTGCATCTGCTTCCCCACTAAGGCTTTAGAGGATTTGCTATGAACTTCACAAACTTTATGACGGCGATGATAGTCTTTTGCAGTGGAGAGATCTTCCTTGCAATTATCAACCTGACACATTGGATATGAACTGGTGCCGGGAGATCCGGAGCGAACCTTTTTGTTGGGTCTAGCAGGGGGTTCCTCCACAGTATTCAAGCCTCCCCCAAGATTTAGCCGAAGAGCTTCGTCGTCTTCATGATGACTGAAGGGAAGGTCATGTTTGCTGTTGCGATGTTCGCGGCGGGAAGTAGAAGAAGTTCCCAAGTGCGAAACGTCAGGATCCAACGGCTTTGCCACGAACCTCACACTATCCCAATCCCAAGCATTTGGATTCCAGTTGACACTTTGGTTGTGATGCTGCTGTTGTTGGTACAGAAAATTAGGAATCTGATAAGCAAGATCTCGCTTTTTAGCCATGGAAGCTCCTTCGCAAAATTTGCTAGACGACGACGTATTGTGGATGTACAACGGAGAAGCGACTCGCGCCCCTACCTCCTCCATCTCTCTTTACTATATCCTTCCACAAAAATCACCCAAAATCTACAAAAACTTCCCTTGCTCTACAAGGAAAGATCACAGAAATCTAAGAGCCTTCATATTACAACTGCGACCCTTCTTTTACTTTCTTCTTGCAGTGAAGTTGCACCATAAAAGTAAGAATCTTTAACCACACAGAAGATATGAACAGAACTCAACTCCTACCTACCTATGAAAAAAAAAAGGAAATTAAAAAAAGTGAACCTTTTAGGCTGAGCAGAAAAAAGTAACTTTTAAAGGGAGAGGCGAAGCTGCTGTGCAAGAAAATTTTGTTGAGTTCCTCCGACGGCCGCCGCCGCTCAGTCCATCCACAGATCTAACTTTGCTTCTTCTTCTTCTTCTTTAATCCAAACCTCAGACACTGAATCTTGAAAATTCAATCAATTCAACCACAAAAGAACTTGGAATCTTAAGTGAAAGAGAGAACTCAAAAGCTTTTTGAAGAAGGCGAAAGGTGGATTGGGATGGATTCGTAGGAAAGCAAGATTGTGTTCAGCTGCAGCACCTCTCTTCGGTCTTCTCTTCTCTTATCTTGACTCTCCTTTTATCTCACAGCGTCCTTTTTTTATCATTTTCAACTCCCGACTCAGTAAATGAACACATTCATTCCTATCCTACTTGGAATTTTCCCTTCTTTTTTCTTTTTCTTTCATAAAACTAACAAAAAATAAATAAATTAGACATAATTTACATAAATTATGTGTTTTTTAATTTTTTATTTATATTAATATAATTTATTAAATTTATTCTAACTCTCAATATTTCAGACAATCGCCAAATCTTATTAAATTAATTATATAGATAAAATTTTAAAAAATTAAATATTGTAAAAAATTAAATTAATATTACTGAAATTATATCAAATTTGTCTTAAAATTTTTAATATTTTTATTTATACAACAACAACAATAGTTAGTGTTAATCTCGAGAAAATGCAAAGTTTTGAAACGTCTAATAATACACATTATTACATCTACTTAATTGAGAAACTTTTTTCGATAAACTCATATCATCATCATCATCACATTTAATCTGAATCTCGTATTAAAGCAGGGTCTAAAAAAGTATGATAATATATAAACCCACATATAATACAAAATAATGATAATATATATATATAAATACACGATACATAAAGGCTTGGTTTGGGAAGCGGTGACGGTTGACAACCTGCTAAAATGATAAGTATTATTCTCAATAAATACTTATGTGTTTAAGATTGCTGTTTTAGTAATTGCTGAAACGTGAAAATAGGTGTTTGATAAATGCGATTGTGGTTGCTAAAAAGAGATAAAATGACTAAAAAGCTCATTGATTTAATAAACTATTAATTGTTGTATAAATAATT
>JANQAP020000332.1:17985-32283 GCA_026874005.2 Erythroxylum coriaceum
AATATTGTTTTATATACAATGCATTCTATTTTATATGTTTATTTTATTTCAATTTATTATTATTTACAAAATATGTCCCTAACATTAATTATGAAGAAATAATTTAAATATTTCAAAAAGTCTTAAATTTTGTAATAAATTAAAATAAATTCTTTTTTAACAATTATAATAATTATTAATTACAAAATTAAAATTTGTTATTAAATAATATTAGCTATCAAAAAAATTCGTCACAAAAAGACTTTAAAATTGTAATAAATTAAAAGTTTTTAACAATTATAATAATTATTAAATTAAAAGTTACATTTTGTCACTAAATACTTAGCTACCAAATAAATTCGTCAAAAAAACTAATTAACTACGTATAAATAACGTCGGTAATAAGGTTTTGCTATAACCACGTTTTGGTAGCTAAAACTTTTTTGCTATCAAAGCACAATCGTCACAAATTCCTACTACCAACCAAAGTTTAATTCGTCACGAAAAGTTTTTACTTATGTTTATAGAAACGTCTCTAAAAATATTTCCCTACAATAAAAACTTAGTAGCTAAAAGGATTCTGCTACCAAAATAAAATCGTCACTAAACATAAATAACTACAAATACAATTTCGTGGGAAAAAACTTTTATCTACGAAACAGAAAAGTTGCATAAAACCTTGTAAGACGTTCCTCCTTATCATCGGTAATAATTTTTACCGACAAATTATTTTTGTCGCAAACAAGTTTTGGCGACAAATTACGTAAAATATTGCAGATGTTGTTTTGTTACCAAGATTCAGCGACGATTTAGGTGACAATAAGAAATTGTCCAAATTAATATTTGCGACAATTTCTCTTATTTTAGTGACGTTTATTTTCGTCACCAAAGAACCTATTTGTAGTATATGTTTTCTGATAAACAAACACTACGCTGCTCTTTCTGTTAAATTTCACTCTCATGTCTTCATCTTCCCCAACCTCTACGCAAATGGAGAGAATATAAACGCATTGTTATGACTATTCAGTCCAAAAACTAAACGAAAGTCACCATGAAAATGCAGTGGGCCAAATGATCGATACTCTAAGATGTATGTGCCCTGTGAAGACTGAAAAGGTTAGATTAGCTTAGGTTGGATAGGTATAGGAATAGGGCGTGTTTGAAAGATGGAAACACGAATGGACCACTAACGAGTACTGAGTGCCACGGTCGGTTTTCTTGCTCTAACGATCATAGAACGGTTCAAACGTACTAGTTCTTGAAGGTTTCTAAAAGTCTTCAAGAGGTGCTTTTCGTTGATAAATTTAAGACATGTTAAAAAAAACATATAACCCTTTTTTATTTTAAGAAATATTTAAAAATTTTAATTTTAAAAATTCTAAATATTTTTTAAAATTTATAGTTTTTCATTAAAACTCTTTATTTTAAAATTTGGTTAATAAATAACGATAAAATACACATAATATAAACCATAAACATAGATTAACTAAATATTATTTTTTAAAATTTGTACAAAACTAATTAAATCTGAGTTAAACTGATAATTTATTATACTTATCTTAAATTATTAATTTAATTTAAATTTAACTAGTTCGGTTCATATTTAACAGCTAATTTGAGTCATTATATTAGTGACGATTAGTTTACGTCTAATATTTATATTGCATGTATTTTATCAACTTTTTTAATAAAAGTTTTAAAAAATATTTTCATGAAAAACCAAAAGTTAAAAAATTAAGAGATTTTTTTTTAAAATTTCTTAAATTATGAGAATTTCTATAATTTTAACAAAAAGAAAACTTTGTTTGGAAGACGTCAACAGTGTCATCATTAAGGTTGATGTATATGGTCCCTATATTCTCACATAGAAGATTGCAGAGAAGCTAGCCCGTAATTTCACGAAGTGCTTTAATGGAGGGAGTGGTTAGGACTTAGGTTAGGACAGGACCACATCGTATCATTTTCAGTTGTAAATTGGTTTTATGGTTCGTTTTTGACTTTAACTCCATAACTTGGGCAATGAAATAGACAAGCGGTGGGTCTGTTAGCAGGTGCAGGTGTTGTGTGAAGCCACTTTTTACTATTAGTGGTTCTGGATTGCCGATTGGGGCATGAAAGGCCCAATCTTCTCCAATAGTGACAGCAACTCAAAATTGATCCTTACACATTAGATTTGATCGGATCGTACGGAAGTAAAACTTACGAAGTCTTAACTTTCAAGTTCATTTGCTGTGCTGTGCTGTGCTCTTAGGTCTCAGACCGTAGAAATGCGCAAGTCACTTACGTAAGAATCTTAGAATTCGTAATATTCCAATTTATGGTTTCTGTGGTCAAAGGTTGACTAAAATAACCTCTTTTTGTGTTTCGTCATCTGGTAATTTGTACGGTCAAAACTTGTAATCCACCCTCCCAAATTGGTCTTAGATTCTAATGTCTTTGTAAACATAGTACAAAGACTGTTGTTACAACTAAATTATAAAATGATTCTTTTTAAGCTTTATCATTTCCAATTATTATGATTAAGCTTATAATCAAAATTATGATTCTAATCCAATCTCAAATTTAATACTCAAAAAATAACAATTATAGCTTAGGTTACACTCCATAATCCGAAGTAAGTAAGTAGAAACTTGTCACATACATATGTTATTGTTCTTCAGACTCGTACGGAACAAATATATTGAAAGTGAAGATTCTCTTATCCCACATAATAGGTCCACGAGATTTCATGCTTAAAGAGTAAATTTAGGAGCTGAATCCTGAACTGTTGCCAAATGGGAAGTTTGGATCAAACTCAAGATTACCCAATGGGAAATCGAAGCCCAAGGTCGGAGAGTTGGTGGAGGAGGCCGCGGCGGAGATCATGTCAGTAAGCTCAGATTGATGAAAGCTTTGGGTTCCTCCATAGCTATGGTGAATCCCACTTGCAGAAAGGGAGAAATAGTTCGTCCCTGATGTGGAAGGTGATATCAGTGACGGAGAAATGTTGCCCATGAAGCTGTTATCGGCGGTGGAATGAGAGAACATGTGAGTTTCAGGCTTCACGGTGGATGTTGATGGGAGGTGGAAAGAAGGACGTGTCTGTTCGTTCATGGAGTCCAAGGCTTCGGTATCGGTGATGACTTTGAGCCCAGTTCGAAAGTTAATGAGCAGTTCTTGTGATTGGTGTTGGTTTGTCAGAGTTTGAGGCTTGTGTTGTTGTTGTGTCTGGTCAATCATGGTCTGGTTCAGTTCTTGATTCTCGAGGTGTTGATGAGTTGGAGATATGATGTGTGTACTTTGGTTACAGGTATGCCTTCCTCTGTAGGTAATCTCGAAGATTGTCGGATCTTCATCGGATCTCTGTACTTGTTTTGTTGCTAAACAACCTTGGACGTTTCGATGAGTGCACCTGTAATACCCTCTGAAACGAAAAATACTCCATTGTTAAGTATCTTCAAAAAGAAAAGGAAACAATTTTGAGGGAAAAAGATCCAACCTCGGGTACTTAGCTCCAAGTATGTCTTTTTGTCCGTACTTTCTCCAACTATATCCATCATCAAGAGGACCTTCCAAACCCATCCCTGGACTCACTCGAACTTGTTGCGTCCATCTTGGCATGTCCTTCCTGTCGAATCATCACATACCAACATGAAATTTCGTAAACGTAAATTTGGAACAAGTCAATCTATATATCACCGACCACGTTAATGGATGTTATTCTATGTACCTCTTCCTGGAGCCATCTTTGAGGTCGTGGTCTTTGAGATCACGGTCGGAGTCCTCACCACTAAGAGACGGCGGTGACTCCGACATTCGAATAGCAGCTGGTCCTGTGTAATATTGCTGCTCTGATGCTGCTACTACGGACCCTGAAGCTGAGCTGCTAAAATTGGCAATGGAAAGTGCCTTTTCGTAAGAAACCAGGATCTTTTTTAGCAGAATTTCACGTGTTTCTCTAGAAGAAGATGGCGAGTTGATATGGATTTGAAGCTGTTTAGCTAGTTCTCGTCCTTCTCTCAGCTCAGCTATCAGATTCTTCTGCTCCCAATCGCCCATGTTCTCCATCTTCACGAACAACAATGATTAATCAAAGTAACGCGAGTAGTTGCCGATTTACTCGCTAAAAACCGGGACAAGGTAGTTCATGTAACCTCACCAGAACTTACAGTTGAGCAAAGGGATTGAAGGACTCAGCAGGATATGAAAAAGCAAGTGGAAATGTGTGAATATAAGAAGAAGAAGGAGAAAAAGAAGAAGAAGCTACCAAACTTGACATGTAAGTCCAGAAACCAAGCTGAGGTTTAAGTTCTGCAGAACCAATTACAGAACTTGGGATCACTGAAAAAGGCCGAACAAACTGACACGAAGAGTAAGTTTTCTTGGGGTTTTTGGGATAGTAGAGGATGATAAAAAGAGAGAAGAAAAGTAATAGAAATGGAGAATGTTGACCGAGGAAAAAAAAAGCTTACCGGCTATGGCCTTTTCTTCGTTGAGACCGGTCTTTGGTCATAGGAAATATATGATTCAAAGCAGAAGGAAAGTCCAATTTCTGACCATTTCTTTACAATTAAGTCACTTTTATGTTCGCTTTTTAATAACTAAAACAAATGAAACATACCAAATCAGTAAACTTACATCACAATTTCATTTCTACTATTTAAGAAAACGTAAAATAAATACAAATATTATTAATCATATAACATTTAATGCACCCAGTATATAAGACTCTGTTTTTTGCAAGAATATGAGAAAGGCAATAATATACTCTGACTTATCTTTATATTTTTACAAGGAAGTTGTTTCCTTAACTTGAATTTGTGACCTATAGTTAATTGGTTGTTGTACAAAATTATGCTAAAAGTTAAAATTTAAAACATAAAAAAGATTTATATTCCTCCTCATATTATTTTTAACCAATTTAAAATTTAACTAAATCAAAGTGCATATAATCCTAAAATTTGAGAATAAATTTAAATTTAAGTAAATAAAAAGGGGTGTCATTAGGGGGTGATCGAATTGGTAGAGTGAGAGGTATGAGGTCAAAAGGTCTTATATTTGAATCTCTGCATCTACATTCTCTCGATCGATCATGTCGTACAAAACTTGTCTAGTATAAAGTATTCGGTTGATATAAATTGCAAATTATTACGTCAATTCAAAGAATTACCTTATATATATTTAAAGGATAAGAACCGCATATTCTTCTGTAAAAAAACAAAGGCCAATTAATTAAGGTGACATAGAGGTGAGGTTCTTAGGGGAGAGAATGAGGGAGTGGGAGACGCGCTAGTCACACTAATTATTAACGGAAGTGAAAAGGTAATTACGTGACGTCATCATGACGCCTCTCGCTTACGTCATCTAGCGTAACTCGTGGCAGATACTTCGCCTAGTCATTAAAAAAATAAAAATATTATTTGTAAAATGAGAGTTGGATTTTGATTAATGACATGCTTAACATATTAATTAAGGAAAAGAGGTTTAATTAATAATGGTTTGGACGTGTGGGGAAGTGCAATGTGGGATTTCGAGACATGTTAATTTTATTACAAATAGGACAACTTGTAGTTTATTTTTTATGTGTTTAATAAATTGCCATGTGATTATGAGCTTAATTGGTGGTTAGATGCGTGCATTGTCCATTAATTTAATATATTGTAATTTATATATATTCTTATTAAATTATTTAATAATTTGAAAATTATATTAAATTATAAATATAATATTGATAATAAATCGTGTCAAATTTATATTTTTTAATATTTGTTTTTAATTTTAAATTTAAGCTTAAATTAAATTAAATCAATTCATGAAATAGTTATTCCACTAAATTGGTTCAATGTAAAAGTGACCAACAAAGTCGTGTCACGGAGCCGCAAAAATGTCATTCTAGAGACACGTTGGTTTCATATGACCTTTTCGGGTTCCACCGTGTGGAACAAGGAGTTGGACTCGGAATGTGACCTTTTGAAACCGGGTCAAAGCCTGGACTCGGTCAGAGGGATAAATCGGTCTTTTACACGCGCCCTTCACAATGGACTCGGGTCGACCAAAGCCCGTAAAAGAATCCATTTTGATTTTTGACCCTTTTTCTTCCTTTTGGACTCTCTGTCAGATGGATAAATCGGTCTTTTACACGCGCCATACACAATGGACTCGGGTCGACCAAAGCCCGTAAAAGAATCCATTTTGATTTTTTTACCTTTTTCTTTTTTTTTAAATTTTCTCCAATTTAAATGGCTACAATTAGACAACGTAAGTACACTCGAGACCGCCACAAGTACATGGTCCCACTTAAATATGTGATTCCAATGGAAACCATCCACGTTTAACAAACATGATCCATAAACTCTCTGCAAATATCTCTGTCTGCCATTCTAAAACTGCCACGCCAGACACTGTTAGATCTCGGCCAGGTGTGCACTCTCTTCTCTGTCATACTTGTACGCTTTCACTTTCTCATGTAAGATTCTTCTGGTTTTGTGTATCTGACGAAAATCTCCGAACTTCGAACCTGAGATTCAGTGATTCTGTGTTATTCGTAATAGGTATAATCTTCCCTGTGTAGCTAGTTTATAGTTTGTCCTTCTTATTTTTTTTCTGTTTATTAGAGATAAAGATGATTATGAGAGCTTAATCTGGAAAATGATTGGAAATTTTTTATCCCAGTTTAGGTAATTGAGTTGTTTGTAATGGGTAATTATTGATTCTGCAACCTTCTGAAGAATTCGGTTGAAAGATTCTACTTTTGTTTAGTGTAGTTTTGGGTCGTTAAACGTTGGTTCATGTCTGTCGCAAGGTGCATGGGTTGTTTTGGTACTGTTCGATAAATTATCTGATTCTCGAATTTGAAGTACTAGGGCTTGTCCTGATACTTGATGGATGGGAGCTAAAGAATTGTTGGTAAATTCAGATTTTATTGTGTTCGTGCAGTGAGGGAAGTTCTTCTCGAGGCCTCATTTTTGCTTGCTTGGAGAATTTGGCATGGGAGTTGTTACTGTTTCTACATCAGCTGCGCGGACACCAGTGAGATTGGGCACCGGCGTATCGAATCAGAGATTGGCATCGAAAAGACCGCCGATTGTAGCATTTAAGGGTGATAAATCCAACAACGCAGCTTTAGTATCTCCTTCTCAGGAGCAAATCATGTTGCCCTTAGAGTCAACCAAGAAGAAGAGATCAAGCAAAAATAGCAATTTACAAGTTTCACAGGGGACATTGGACTTGGATTATAATGAAGCTGCTGCCAAACTTGAGAATATATACAAGCTTAGCCCTGAACTTGGTGCTTGCAATGTGAGTGATGAGGCTGCTGTAATTAAGAGGGGTCGACAAAGGAAAAGAAAAACCAGTGATGTTGTTGAGAAAACAGAGAAGAAAAGTGGAAAGTCCGTTGTTAGGAATCATGTAAAGAAGGTCAAAAGACTTAGTCTTGAAAGGAGGATTGAATTAAGGAAGAGCAAGGATGAGGGTGTTGTAACTTCAATGAGGAAGAAACTGAAAAAGGATGAAGATGAAAGAATTGAGGAACTTGTAAAGGAGTATTCTGGTTCAACTGATTTGGTCAGCCTGGACTGGAAAAAGATGAAAATACCTCCTGTTCTTACTTCTTCTGAGCAAACTTGGTTGTTCAAGTTAATGCAACCAACGAAGGTTAGTTTTTGCGTCTCTCGCTGGTTACTTTTTTACGTTGTTCGGTAGTTTAATTATGTGAATTTACACATAGGCACTCCTCGAAGTGAAAGAGAACTGGCGGAAAGATTTGGGACGGGAACCGACTGAGGGTGAATTAGCAAGTGCGACACACATGAATTCGGTTCAATTACGGAGGAAGATAGAGGTTGGTCGAGCTGCTAGAAATAAGCTCATAAAGGTAATTATCTGTTTCCACTCAATAGTCAATGCACTGACTCTCTTATTGAATTGTCGGGTTAACCTAGACAATAGTTGCTGATACTATTTGCTGAAAATATGAATTATAACTGTTGCAGCACAATCTTCGGCTTGTATTGTTTGTTATCAACAAATATTTTCAAGACTTTGCAAATGGCCCAAGATTTCAAGACCTTTGTCAAGCAGGGGTTAAGGGACTAATTATAGCGATCGATCGATTTGAACACAAGAGGAAATTGCGGCTTTCGACTTATGGTCTGTTTTGGATCAGGCATGCAATTATTCGATCGATGACTGTATCAAGCTTTACCCGTGTGCCATTCGGTCTCGAATCTGTATGTTTCTTTCTGTTTCCTTCCTTTTTTTTTTCACAAGAGCACAATTATTGTATTTATTCTACTACATATCTTTTTCTCCCATAGCCAGAAGCAACTAGTAAGTTCCTAGATTTGTAGTCATGCCTAGATTATGTTACTATAGTTCCACGAAGCTACAGACTTTGTGGCCAGGTTGTGACTACAGTTGAAGCTGATGACAGTAGTAATGTGGTTCTTAATTATGAATTCTTGGTACCTAAATTGCAACCACCTATGCGATTAATAACTGCTTAAAGGAAAAAAGGTCTCAATTACGACTGTTTTTTTATAGATTGAAGAATACATATACTCCTATTGATGGTAATGCATTTAACATCCAACTTCTGTATATGCAGGTTAGGTTTGAAATCCAGAAAGCTAAGCTTGAGTTGTTGTTTAGGCTTCAAAGAGAGCCGACAGAGGAAGAGGTTATTGAAAAAGTAGGAATCTCCCCAGAGAGGTATCGTGAAGTTATGAGGGCCTCAAAATCTGTTCTCTCTCTGCATTCAAGGCATTTAACCACACAAGAAGAGTTCATTAACGGAATTACAGATGTTGATGGGGGAGATGACCGGAGGCAGCATGCTCTTCTCAGGCTTGCTCTTGACGATGTGGTAATCCACTCGATCTCTCTAACCTGAAATTCGCCCTTGCTTACTCCAATCTGTTCATCATTGACTTTATGAAGCCAATAGAGTTCAAATGAATCCATGTCTTTTGTGTGTGTTGTCTAATATAAACAAGCAAGATATAAAGATGGATGATTTCTTTAGTTTCTTTTGTGTTTGCCTTGCATTGCTTTGCTTATGTTTTAATCAAAGTTAACAATATATTTCCAGCTGGATTCTCTAAAGCCGAAAGAGAGCTTGGTGATCAGGCAGAGATTCGGGCTTGATGGTAAGGGTGATAGAACATTGGGAGAGATTGCGGGGAACTTGAACATCTCCAGGGAAATGGTTAGAAAGCATGAAGTGAAGGCACTGATGAAGCTCAAGCATCCAGCAAGAACAGACTATCTTCGCCGATATGTCGTCTAAGTCGATAATCATCGTTTGAGGTTCATGAGCTATCACTTGTCACCGGTCATTACTGTATACTAACAATCTGTATCATAGTCAACTTTCAGCAGAAGAAAGTTTAGGGAAATCTATAACAATGTAATACACTTTTACAGAACTACACCCGTAATATTGCCTTTCCTCCATTATCTACAACATCTTATACCCTTCTTACATCTTCTTGACTCTTGAGCTTTTGATATGCTGTTTGCAAAATAAAACCAAAATTTTTGAGCCTCTTGTCCCATATCTTAGTCTCAGATGTTCATGGTGTGTAAGTTAAGAGCATTATTAATATAATTTTTATATTATTTTTTGTTATCTATGGTATTGGTGTTGATGTTCATTAAATTATGGAGCACTGAGTTTTTTTACCTCTAATACTAAAAGCTATTAGTTCAAACTTATTATTAACTATGTGAAATTTATCATGAATTATTGTTTATATTACTTAATTTTAAATTGTAAATTTATTAAATAATTTATTTAAAATATATTATTATATTTATTTTATATTTAAAAATTTTTACTCCTACAGTCTATTTGTATTCGAATCAGGTGTTTTTGGGATCGAGTGAGGTGGAACATGATATAGAACTTGTAGACCAATAGTTCAATCAGTCTCTAAAGAATTTGTAAGAGTAGGATAAGGACATGAGATTTTCTTTCTTTTTTTTTCAGCATCTTTTTACACTTTTCCAGGTGATGTGACCTTTCACTGTAGGACACCAGACAAAGCTTGGAACTTGAAAAATTTTCACGCTCCTTTCCTTTCCTTTCTTTTACCTTGTGATGTATGTGGATAAGGTTCTGCAGGATATGTCTTTAGTTCATGAACCCTCTCAAAAATGGCACCTCAAAGAAAAAAGAAGATAAAAAACTCCTGAGTGCTTGTACTTGTATAATTGCTTCACCGACAACAATGGCTTCTGATCATAACCACGAACAATTTCCAAATCTAAATAAACAAATGAAGCACTTTTCACAACACTAACAAAACCCTGAAACCTTTTTCGCAGGTCACATCCTGGCACCTAAACCGCATAACAACAACACAGTGCATGCGCTTGGATCTGTCCACTATCTTTAATGCTTCGAAGACATCAAATTACACCTCTTCTGAATCAGACAAAAAAAAGGGTAAAAGATGATTTAGACATTGCTCAAGAGTCTGAATCGTATTTGCTGCTATCGTCATGCATTGCACAAACTGGTGCAATCTTTCCAGTCTGAATCGTATTTGCTATAAGCTCGTCATGCATTATTGCACAAACTGGTGCAATCTTTCCTATGTTTATATGGTGAAAAAAAAATGGAAAGGTACAGGTTTGATTTGATCCGACTTTTTAAATGAATCTAATCTTCAAGTTTTGGACCAATCTTGTTCCTCTACCTGGTTCAGATTCATGTTTATTTACTATCATTTTGGAGTTCAGGTCAGTGGAAAATGATCTGGAAGATATTACCAGTAAATCGCATTATTATTTCAGCAATTTTTGTCTGAAATTGTTAGTTTGATTCTGAAATTCCTATTCTGTTTGCAGGTGGCAGAAAAAAAAGAAGGACATGGAACGAACAAGAGATGTTTCATGACAATGTAAAGGGGTTCGAACTGATAAATTCTGTGAATGTGACCTGTTCATAGTATTTGACAAATCAAACTTTTTTTTTTTTGGGTAAAATCTGACAGATCAAACTTCAACAATCTCATTTTACGTTGAGCATATATGATTGAGAGGGCATCATTTACTCTACATGATCTGTAAAATGAATCAGCTACTTGGAATATATTCACGAAGCAACTACAAGAATTGAATCAAGAGCTTGCATTCGTGGTTTCATTGAGATAAAACTTTCTATTATCACAAACCCCTACCAATGTAGATATGGAGCAAGCTGGCTAGATTGCTAGGAGAATGTAGAACAATCAGGCATAAGATCCAAGATAGGGACACTAAATTAAGCATCAGAAACCACAAATATGGGGGACAATGGAATTTAAAGAACATCAGATTGTGGAAGCTAAGAGAGAATAAATGTGGAAGAACACCAAAAAAAACGAAGATGACATTAACATCATCATTGCAAGAGATTGCTTTTTTTTTTATTATTAGTCTTGGAAAAGGAATCAAAACAAAATATTTTCATTGAATTCGTTATTTAGTTTGTTAAATAATTTATGAGTAATTATATGATTAATACCTTAATCAAATCCATTAGTTAATTTGTAATAAATATACAAATAAAAAAGTTAATATGTTCATCACTGATTAACCGAGTCAATATACCTTGATCAAATCCAGTACTTAATTTGTCAAATAATAAGTTGATAAATCAATATCTTGATCAAACTTATTGTTTAATTTGTAAAATAATTATTGGGATATTATAAAAAACATATATTAACCTCAATTTAATCAGAATTACCACATTAGCTTTTGCTAAATTAAAAAGAAGAAGAAGAGCACACATTAAAAAGGTGTTAAGAAGGACATGAAGCTTAGAATAGGATGATTCCAAGCTGTTTTGTACATAGGGAATTGGAATAATAGTCTTTTTGTTATTCCAACTAAACAGTGCCTGGACACAATTTAAGTTGGCAATTAATTATTCTTGTTGTTTCACAAAAGGTTTTCCATATCCCAAGTGCCTTAGCAGAACTAGTTTGAGACAGTGCTTTCTCTTTTTCACCTTAACCAATGTCAAACACCAAAACTTGAAGGGTCCAAAACGAATTGAACCAAAAAATCTTCAATGCTAAAGAATTCTTGAGAGTCACACCACCATAGAAACTCCTCTTCCATAAGCACAAGATTCGTAAGAAAACATTACAGAAAAAAATTTACCAAAAAAGGCAAAAAAGGGAACTCCTAAATGACTGAAACAGCATTAAGGACGTTTTTACACCTAAACATGACTAGGCTACACATAAGATACCTGAATACATTTGGTAAGTGGAACTTCTGTTATGCATCTTCCACTTGCTAATTTATGTCCAATCCAATCACTGAAAATAAAGGGTTCTTCAGAAATTTCCTCTCACTTTATGTTTCCCTGACAAGACAAAACCTGTAAATCCTTCAGACTGTTTCATAATTATGCAGAAATTATAAGTTATTCATCAGGATTAAAGTTTTAAATTATGTAATTATGAGTATAATTACAAGAATTTATAGTAACAGTTAGGACTGTATCTGCTATACATTTTTATCATCCACAAGTTCATAAAATAAATTATAATAAAAGAGAATGATCCATATATTGTAATATTCTCTTCTTTTTTTTCATCAGCTCCACCAATATATATAGACCTTGAAGGCTGTCCACAACACAAGTCCTTAGCTTAAGTAGTTATTTGGAAGAGTATTGGGACGATTTTTCACTTTCAGGTTCCTGTGAAATGGGAGCTCTTCGTCTAGCATTCGGGATCATGGGTAAGTAGTTTGACCTTGACAACTTAGGATTAGGACCAACAACGTACATATTGCTTGACAGTAAACTTTAACATATCAAATCTGCATGTTCTTGTAGGGAATGCAGCTTCCTTGTCACTTTTCTCTGTACCCATGTAAGGTTTACTTGTACTTAAATCTATTGTTTTGATAAGCACAAAGCACCTGATTCAGTTTTCTTGGAGTTTACAGATTAACCTTCACAGGAGTTGTAAGGAAGAGAAGTACAGAGGAGTTCTCATGTGTTCCTTATGTTATTACACTACTGAATTGTCTTCTCTACACTTGGTATGGCATGCCTGTGGTAAGCTACAAATGGGAAAACTTCCCTCTGGTCACCATTAATGGTTTGGGAATACTTTTCGAGGCCTCCTTCATTGTCATATACTTTTGGTTTGCTTCAGGAAGAGCAAAGGCAGGCTTTCATGTTCTTGTCTGAAACACATCTCTTTGATCCATATATACATGGATTATGAAACTAGTTTTTGTTTTCAGGTGAGGGTTGCTGTTCTGGTTCTACCTGCTATTCTGTTGTTCATTGTGATTGCAGCAGTTTCAAAATTCGGATTCCATGATCGACCACATCGTAAGCTGTTCGTTGGATGCTTCGGGGTCGTGGTTGCTGCAGCCATGTATGGCTCTCCACTAGTAGCTGTGGTGAGTGAGTTAAAAATCTATCTGTCATGTCAAAACTGTAACTGTTTTTCAGGATATGAGGTAGTTGGTTTGTACCTAGTCATCTAGATTCACGATTACTCTTTGACTTTTTTTCTTTTTTTTTTGTTTTTTCAGAAGAGAGTGATGGAAACAAAAAGTGTGGAGTTCATGCCATTCTATCTCTCGTTCTTCTCATTTCTTGCGAGCACTCTTTGGATGATCTTTGGACTATTGAGTCATGACATGTTCATTGCAGTTTGTACCCTTAATTTCTGAATCAATTTCCAACACTTCTGGTACAATATCTTGAATTGAAACTGATCGATCGTTTGTTGTTGCAGTCACCAAATTTCGTTGGTTCTCCCTTAGCAATCCTTCAGCTTTTGTTGTACTTCATGTATAGAAAAAGAGGTATCATGGAAGAGCCCAAAACCTGGGATTTAGAGAAGAATAAAGTACAGTTGCAACCTGTGGTTGATCAAACTGTGAATGGCAAGAACTGATGAAGAACTTGTTAAGATCAAGTAGTGTATTAGATTTAAGTGGAAGTGGGATATGTAAAATGTTTAATTTTATAATCTCATTTTCGTTGTTAGATTTTTTATGTCTTAATCACATTTTATAAAATTATAAATAACATATTAATTATTTATATGAATCCTAACAAAACAAATTAGTGTACATAATAATTAAAAACTTACCGGCAGATTCAATCTCAAAATTTTTGAATAAGTCAACTTTATGAGTTTAATTTATTTTAATAATTCTTATTATTAAAAATTATTCTGTTTGTTCATTATTCTATCAATTTCGTAAATAAACCAATTTTGATAAATCACAATAAATCATTTAAGAGTTTCCTTTTTAGATTAAAATTTAATTTCTTCGGTTAGTAAAGATAATTTTCTTTTGTAATCATAT